>LPNX010543553.1:16073-50384 GCA_001517045.1 Pseudotsuga menziesii | reverse complement strand
CTGACATATTGGATTAGTGCACAATCTCAATGATGTCATGGTAGAGATGGAAGGCATCTAGAAAGTTTATGTGAGATATGGATGAATGTTGTATTGACTAAGCAATTGCATGATGCATAAGAATTTGTCATTATGCATATGTTTTATGAAATAGTTCTAACCATGCAACTGGTGCATTTGAATTATAGGAAAGTTCCTGTACAACCTCCTACAAGAAAAGAAGGATGAGACTTGTTCCGAAGAACAAGTGATGACAATTCAAGATTCACTCCAATAAACATGAATCTGAAGCTCCCAGGGTCAGAGACACCATGACGGAAGAAAGAACTTCAGAGAGTGGTAGATCCACCTCGAAGGATAAATACCACCATGGGTATGAGAGATAACTCAAGATGAAGAAAAGAATGCTATGATCAAAGAATAACAGTTGATCATAGGGAATGATGTATACGATATGATTTCGAGACATAAAGGGAAGTACATAGTATATTCCATATGGATCTACAAGAACAAGTGTACAAAGCAAGGTTCGTGATTTGCCTCAGAAAGAATAGACTATGACATGACAAACTCTATTGACAAGTATATATCAAGCATAGAACCACCTGTACAGAATGAAGAGGGAATATGATACTCCACTTCAGGGGGAGTGACTACAGAAAATTATATCTGAGTTCGACATGGTACGACATGATGGATAGCTTCGTGATGGATCGAGACTTTACCAAGAGTAAAGTGGGTTCCAACCTTCAAGGTTGAATGCAGAAGACTAGGATATGTTGATGACCTGAGAAGACAAACTCATAGAAGATGTTATGATACTAGAATGATGTTTGGGATATAGTACTCAAACCAGAAAGCAAGAATGTGGTATCTTCCAAATGGATTTGCAAGATAAGATATGTTTCCAAGACTTGTGGCTAGAGGTTTCTATCAGAAAGAGGGAATTAATTTTGAAGAGACTTACTCCAGGAAGCAAGGTACACTTCCTTCAAAACTATCATGGTAGTTTCTTCCATGATATAGTAAAGACAAGCCTTCCTTAATGGTATGATTGAGGAAGAGTTTTACATCGAATAGTCACGAGGATTTGAAGTTGAAGACAGATGGAATCAAGTATGCAAGTTGAATAAGGCCCTCTATGGCCTGAAGCAAGCTCCCAGAGCTTTGTATGGAAGAATAGATAGCTTCCTAATGAGCATGGGATTTTCCAAGAGTAAAGTCGATCCTAACCTTTCCTACAAGGTTGTAGAAGATGAACCTGTCATTCTATTACTATATGTGGATGACTTATTCTTGACAGGGAATGAGAAACAGATCATGGAAAGCAAGAAGAAACTAGTAGAATAATTTGAGATGAAAGACCTTGGGTTAATGCATTATTTCCTAGGTCTGGAAGAATGGCAAAGTTCAGTAGGAATATTTCTCAACCAGGGAAAGTATAGAGATATTGAAGAGATTCAATATGTTGGAATGCAAAGTCATGGCCACACCCATGGAATCCATCCTGAAGTTGTTAGCTGATGACTCATTAGAGTTAGTGGATGTGACTCACTATAGACAAATCATTGGGTCATTGATGTACTTAACAAATACCAGACCAGACATTTGTTTTGCTGTGAACACCTTAAGTCAATATCTTGTTCAACCAAGATGGGTTCACCTAGTAGCTGCAAAACATGTGATGAGATATCTGAAAGGGACTATAGACTTTGGTCTATACTATGATGGTAGCCATGAGTATAGATTGTATGGCTACACAGATGCAAATTGGGTTGGAAGTATCTCAGACAAGAAAAGCACATCAGGTAGATGCTTTTGTTTGAGGTCTGCTATGAGTTCATGGTTTAGCAGGAAACAGTCCAGTGTTTCTCTTAGCACGGTTGAAGCAGAATACATAGCAGATTGCTCTACTAAGTTGTGAAGACATATGGCTTCAGAAGCTGATATCAGGTCTCTTTGACCTGAAGATGGATACTACAATGATTCTATGTGATAACCATAGTTGTGATGACAAAGAACCATGTGTTTCGACGTAACACATAGAAATCTGGTATTTCTACATACAAGATAAGATGCAGATGATGATACTGTAGATGTAGATGATGGTGATTTAGTATTTCTATAATGAATATAGAGATGATGATGTTTCAGTATTCCCATACTGAAGATATAGATGATGATGATTTCAGTATTCCCTTACTGAAGATATAGATGATGATGATTTCAGTATTCCCATATTGAAGATATAGATGATGATGATTTCAATATTCCCATATGAAGATATAGATGATATTTCAGTATTCACATACTAGAGATACAGATGGTGATAGTTTAGTATTCACATACTAAAGATGTAGATGATGATGGTTTGGATGATGATGTACTGACAAAGCCTCTGCCTCGAGTAGAGTTCGAACACTTTCAAGACAAGCTTGGTGTTGTTCGGAAAGACCTTCCTCGAAAGGGGGAGTAGTGATGTTGCAGTGGGATTGTATCATCCCTGGGAATTTGCCCTAAAGTGATCCAGAGACCTCAGTCATCAAGAATGAAGAGGGATTGTATCATCCCAGGACATCTGTCCACAATAGATCCGGTGACCTCGGTCCTCGAGAACATGGTGGGATTGTATCATCCCTGGGAATTTTCCCTAAAGTGATCTGGAGACCTCGGTCCTCGAGAATGAAGAGGGATTATATCATCCCAGGACATCTGTCCACAATATATCTGATGACCTCGGTCCTCGAGAACGTGGTGGGATTGTATCATGCCTGGGCACTTTCCCTAAAGTGATCCGGAGACCTCGGTCTTCGAGAATGAAGAGGGATTGTATCATCTCGGGACATCTATCCATAATAGATCCGGTGACCTCGGTCCTCGAGAATGTGGTAGGATTGCATCATCCTTGGACATCGTCCTAAAGTGATAGGGACTGATTCTCCTGCAATCAATCCGGTGGCTTCGGTCATCAAGAATGTGGTAGGATTGCATCATCCTTGGACATAGTCCTAAAGTGATAGGGACTGATTCTCCCATAATCAATCTGGTGGCTTCGGTCCTTGAGAATGTGGTAGGATTGCATCATCCTTGGACATAGTCCTAAAGTGATAGGGACTGATTCTCTCGTAATCAATCTAGTGGCTTTGGTCCTCGAGAATGTAGTAGGATTGCATCATCCTTGGACATAGTCCTAAATTGATAGGGACTGATTCTCCCATAATCAATACGGTGGCTTCGGTCCTTGAGAATGTGGTAGGATTGCATCGTCCTTGGACTTAGTACTAAAGTGATAGGGACTGATTCTCCCGTAATCAATCCCATAACTTCGGTTGTCGAGAATGTGGTGGGATTGTATCATCCCTGGACTTTAAGTCCAAAAGTGATCCAAAGATTTTTTGTCTTTGAATTGTGGATTGCAGGTTGTAGCTGATGATGGTGATGCCGTACTGATCGAAAGATCAGAGTATGATGATGACGTACTGATTGAAATATCAGAGTATGATGATGATGACATACTGATCGAAAGATCAGAGTATGATGATGATGACGTACTGATCGAAAGATCAGAGTATGATGACGTACTGATTGAAAGATCAGAGTATGATTATGACGTACTGATCGAAAGATCAGAGTATGATGATGATGACATACTGATCAAAAGATCAGAGTATGATGATGATGACGTACTGATCGAAAGATCAGAGTATGATGATGATGCACTATGATTATGATGTTTCTGATCGAAAGATCAGAGTATGATGATGATGTTTCTGATCGAAAGATCAGAGTGTGTTGATGATGTTTTTGATCGAAAGATTAGAGTATGATGATGATGTTTTTGATCGAAAGATCAGAATGTGATGATGATTCTGAATGACAGATTAGAATATGATGATGATGATGTTGCTGCTGATCGAAAGGTCAAAGTGTTGATGATGATATTGCTGATCGAAAGGTCAAGATGCTGAAGATGTTGTTGCTGATCGAAAAGTCAAAGTGTTGAAGATGTTGCTGATTGAAAGGTCAAAATGCTGAAGATGTTGTTTCTGATCGAAAAGTAAAAGTGCTGAAGATGTTGCTGATCGAAAGGTCAAAATGATGAAGATGTTGTTGCTGATCGAACAGTCAAAGTACTGAAGATGTTGCTGATTGAAAGGTCCAAATGCTGAAGATGTCATTGCTGATTGAAAGATCAAAATGCTGAAGATGTTGTTGCTGATCGAACAATGAAAGTGCTGAAGATGTTGCTGATCAAAAGGTCCAAGTGCTGAAGATGTCATTGCTGATTGAAATATCAAAATGATGAAGATGTTGCTGATCGAAGCAGTCAAAGAATTAATGATAATGAAGACTGAAGATTGAAGATGAAGACTACATGATGTTGAAAAGCTTCCAATGATTTATAGATGTGATGCCCTGATGATGTTGATGATGTCCCCTATCTCTCTCCTACTCTTGTTGTTTATGTTGTTGTAGAATACCCTTCTCATTAAGGGGGAGTGTTGAAATATTGTAACTTCGAAGAATATTCTATATGTATCTTTTTGTGGTCCCCAATGGTCCTACCAGGAGAACCACTTGTATTACATTGTACCCTGATGCTCCTAATCAAAATAACTAATAAGAGTCATGAGGTAGTCCCCTCTAATTGTAAAGGTGGGTCATTAGCACCCCAGTGTGGTTACTTGAGTCTACATGTGTAACTCGAGCCTACATGATTTAACTCGAGCCTACATGTCGAATGAGTAAACTTAAGTGAATGGATGAATATAAATAGAGGTGTAGTACTCCTCATTTGGAACACACTCTCACTGGTGTAGCGCATTAGTGGAGAAGAGAAGAGTAGCTGGAGAAGGAGGAGGATCAGGATTTGATCTCCTTGTTGGTTTTACCTTTTATCTTTTTGGGGCATCTATATTGAGGAATCTTTTGCTGGGTTTTTACCTTTAGGGTTTTCCCAGGATAAATCTTTGTGTTCCTTTTGTATGGTTGTGCTTGTCTATATTTCAGTGATCCTGTTTATATGCTTTTGTTATGAATTCAAAATGAAATACTAATGATCTAGCTTAGCATATGAAAATTTAACACGAATGCATGGAGGAGAAGAGCTCTCTGGTGGAAACCATGTGTATAGAAGCCCTTGAATCAATGATTAAGGATTAGGAATTACAGGTACCTACTACAAAGGCATGGAATTTCTCATTGTTGTCTAAACTGGAGTGTTGGGGCGCGCACCTTAACAGTCCTTAATTTTGGTAACTCCGCGGTTTTTTTGGAAGCTTGTAAGCAGAGTTGTGACTCAAAATAGTCTTAGGGGTGTTGAGGTTGAGTCAAGGCCCTCTTTTTGTAATTAACCCATGGTTTATGTCTAGGGTTTAGGGTTCAGGGTGCCCATGGTTTAAGGCCATGGTTTTGTAATAAGTGCACTTGTATAAATAAGCACTTTTGTAAAAGAGTTAGGTTAGGCTTTTAATGTAAGATGATTTGACGCAAATTTAAGGCTAGTTTTGTAAGAAAGGTTAAGTCCCAGCTGTGTGTGTGGATGACCTCTGGAGCTGTGTGCACAGAGGGTTTTGGGTGATTAAGAGGATCTGCAGCTATGTGCGCAGAGATCTGCAGCTAAGTGCACAGCTTGAGGAATTGAAGGGATCTGCAGCTGAGTGCCCAGATCAGAACTGTGGCTTTTGTAAAGAGTTGAATAAAACACAGTTCTGTGGATGTAGCCCATAAACTGGGGGTGAACCACGTTATATCTTGTGTTGTGGTTCTTTTTTGTTGTCTCTGTTATGTTCTTTTATGCATTGATAAGTAAGATCATTGCTAAATACTAACTTCGCTATGAATTCCCAGTTAAGGGTTAAGTAAGACACTGTTTGTTTATCTAACTGTGAAGCTATATAAGTGAATGTCGAAGATCTGTAATGTATGATTATTATTTGTTAAAAGGCTAAAGGTATATTAATATCCCTCTTCTTCCTACAGAAACCTGATTCTGCAGCACCCCATAGCTGTTTCGGGTGAGACTGCAACATGTTTGCAGGTTGTTGCTGAAAGGGCCAACACTGTGGGTCTTTTGTTGGTGCAAAGACAATAGTATAGAACCCAGGTCTGCCCTAAGCCCAACAAATTGGTTCCGTTGCCGGTTGAACTCAGTATCTGCTCAAGAGGGGTTTACATCGTACCTAGAGGGCTATGTTTTGGAGACCCTCAGTGAAAGAAATCGGTGATTGGATTGAAGAGACTTATCTGAAATTTGCTGAACAAGAGAACAAAGATCCGCGTCGCAGTTTAGATGACTTTTTACAAAGGTACATTTTTTTTGATGTTTATGAAATTTTCTTTGGTAGTATCCACATAGAGTTGCACCAGTGGTTATCCAGGTTGACAGAGAGAAAGACTAACTTCCAAGAAGGTCAGTTTTCTGATTGGACCCCCACAAGAATTAATATATTGAAAAGAGTGAACAACGAGATATCCCGAGCTGTTGATTTCTAGACAACGCGAACCCTTGAAGCATTTGTGACGGAGTTCACCATCGACACAAGTACTTCCTTCAGCAAAGTTGAACGACAGTTTTTTAAAGGACCAAGGGGTAAGTACTTAAATACATTTAATTTGAAAATTAAAATGCTATTGGCTGAAAAAGGTATATTTCTCATTGAATCAGACTGTTAGATTTAGTAGTACTAACTTATGTTTGGAAGTGAAAGTGACTTCAACGAGCAAAGTGGTTTGCTGCGAAGTGGTAAAAGATACAAGAGGAATTTTGGATCCTATACCATAGGTCAGAATACCGAGTATACCCCTGTAAGTTCAGCAGACCTGACGCCCGACGAAACCCCTTCTGTTGGAAACCCTCTGGTAACCCCGCAGCGATGCCCTGTTATCCCTGAGAACCCGTCACAGTCTGAAATTAAGCCTAGCCCGAGTATTCTTGTCGCAGGTAAGTCTACCCCTGTAAGTTCCCCCCCGCCTACTACCAGTCCCCCTCCCTCCCCCCCTAGATCTGCGATGGCCCATATGAATGATGACATTAAGCTCCTAGTCTTTAAAGGAACTGGATCAGAGGATCCAGAACAGTTTTGGTTCTTATGTGAAACCGTGTGGACTGCTAAGAACATTACGGATCAAGATACAAGAAGATCGCAACTGGTTACTTCTTTTAGAGACCGCGCTTTGACCTGGTTCATGAAGTTTTCCAATACTCAGAACCATGTCTTGGCTGATATCAAAGCAGCAATGATAAAGGAATTTAAGAAGCCTAAATCAGAATCCTAGTGTATCACTGAACTAAAGGAAATTCAGCAGAGGCGAGGAGAATCAGTGTGGGACTTTGATCAGAGGTTCAAAGTTCTGCTAGATCAAGTCAGTTTCACTATGGACCAGTGCAACATAAGGAATGGTTCATTGCAGCTTTGTTACCGCATATCAGGACTCCACTCATGCAACAGAAGGTTGCTGATTAGCAAGAGGTTTTGGAAATTGCTATGAATCTTGAAACAACTCCTGTCGAAGATAATTCTGGTATAGCCCAAATACAAGCACAGTTAGCAGCAATGGCCTTGGAGCTGCGTGACATGAAGAAAGGAAAAGTTGTTTGAGAAGAGGTTTGGTGTACACGATGTCAAATAGAAGGAAATGACAACGAACAGTGTCCTGCGGTAAGAAATTACCTGAATTCTGGTTTGCCAAACCCATTCAATCCTAGTTTTCTATATTGTGAGATCTGTAGGACAACTGGCTAGCATCGACCTGAAGACTGCTATCTGCTGCAGAGATATGTGCAAGTACCTAAGAACCCCTATTGCAAGTTCTGTAAGTCAGTTGGACACAATGAAGATGAATGTCGTAGTTTTGACCTCATGAGAAAATGAACCTATGACGCTTATAGGGTACAAAACGATGGACAAGGCAATGAGGGATATGGTTACCGTGGTAGTACATCAGGTAGAGGTACTTTTGGAGGTCGTGGTCGTGGTGGTATACCTGGAAGAGGTCAAGGCAAGGTTGTGTGCTATAACTGTAATCAGGCAGGACATCTAGCTAGAGACTGTCGGAACCCAACTACGACATGTCGATATTGCAGAGCAGTCGACCATGTGATTGATCAATGCCTGCAGTTGATAGCAAAGATACAAGAAACAAATAGTGCCCCTACTCAGAATATTCAGATGATTGCTGTAGAGCAAAGACCTGTCCCAGCCATTAATGTTGTTACAAGGAGTGGCATTATGATGCAAATAAAGAATAAGGAGAAACAGCTTGATGAGTCTTGGGTTCGTAAGGCCCCAGAGAAAATTCCAACGTTCGATGTGGGAAGAGAAAAAGAGACATTTTTGGAAGCCAAGAATGACTTTGCTGATCCGAGCACACCAGTAGCACCTGCGCAACAGCATCAGCAACAGCCACACTCTCAAGAAGCTCCGACGGATAAATTAAGTACACTTTCTTCATTTTTATAGAGTTGCATGAAGCTCTTAAGAAATCAGAATGCTTTAAATGAGTTACAGAAAGTTATTGCTTCTTGCGAACCTCGGCGAAGCTCTGGTAAGAAAAAAACTGTCAATAGAGTTAGAAGAACTGGAAGAGAAATGAGATTGCATGCTCAAATAGGAGAATATGACATGACTGATATCATATTAGACCTGGGATCAGAAGTCAATGTCTTAACTAAGTAGACATGGGAACAAATGGGAAAACCTACCCTTGAATGGTCCCCTATACAGTTGAGATTAGCCAATCAGTAGAAGATTGTGCCCCTAGGAAGATTCTCTAGTGTCCCAGTAGACATTGATGGAGTCAGTACCTTAGCATATTTTGAATTCATTGAGATAATTGATGATAGCAACCCCTATCCAGCCTTGCTAGGAATTGAGTGGGCAATAGACAATTCTGCAGTAATCAATCATAAGAATAGACAGATGACTTTTGAAGGAAAAGGCTTAAGAGTCATAGTCCCCTTGGACCCTTCTCAAGGAGAAAGGTACATAGAGCCAGTCAGAGATGAGGATCGGGATGTTTTGGATCATATCTACAACATCATAGCTAAAGAGGAATATTATGTTAACCCTACTACTAAAGGTATTATGGATTGGCAGTGTGACAGCTCTTGCATGACGGATTCAGATGACGGTCTAGAGAATTGGAAGAATAGACTTTATGAACTACATGGACATCGATGTGCAATAATTACCAAGTCTCTCAGATGGCTTGGCTCATAGACAAGAGACTTGCCTACCTTTGATGTCTTGACAGACCCAACATATTTTATTATATAATTCTCATAGCAGGTACCAGATTCACAGAAAATGGAGATTCTAGATTCAGCATTCAGAGCCACAGCAGCCAGATGGTGGAATGGTCATAAAAAGTACATTCATAGTTGGGAAGCGTGCCAAAAGTCCCTTTGCCTAAGATTCAGGGATCAACCTCAGGAGGTGCAGAGCAGGTTTAATGGTAACAGTACTAGTCCTCAGGGACATTTGGCGCAATTCTACGAAGCATGGAAGCATGTACCTCATGAAGAATGGGTACATAGGTTTGTGCACACCCTGGAACCTATAGCAAAGAATTGGTATGCAGAGGTCAAGCTTCGCCATGGTACTGTAAGTTGAGATAGTCTTGTTGATAGTTTTGTGCTGACATTTTCTATTAATGAGGTTTGTCCTGCTTTGGACGTAGCTGTTAGGTTGATCCATACTAAAGTGTTTGATGATCAAGAAATAGTAGAATACCAACCTGATTGGAAGGAACAAGAATCTAATGCAGTAGAATTTTATAACCTCGCAATTGACGAGGATGATGATCTGCGCAACATTAACATTCCTGAGTCAGAAGGACACTGCGAAGTATATGGACCAGCAGTTGAAGCACCTGAAGTGACTTAGCCCTTGAAGGCGCGGACAGTAAACATTGGATCAAAAGGAAAGCCTAAGTATGCTATCATTGGAGATTATTGGGATGAATAAATGGTGAGCAAAGTGACCCAACTTCTCCATGAGTATCAGGACCTATTTCTAACGAATCTCTCAGAAATAAAAGGAATCATTGAGGCGGTGGAAGACATTCTGTCGTGGGTTGAATTTCACAGCCATGTTGAAGATGGTATCAGGAAGTGTCAAATGTCTCCATTATGGTGCAGCTAGAGTTACTGCTTGTGCCGAAGAAGGAAAGATCTGTCGAAGCTTAAAATACGACCGTTGGAGGAAACCAAATTTGGCAGCGCCGGTACGTTACCTGTATTAATGAGATCTTTCCAAACCTACCACCGTTTGGACAAGATCTTTGTCAGATTTGGTGTCTTCAATGCACAGTTATGACATATTTCATTGATGGATTCTATACGAAGACACCCACACCCGTGAAGTTCGCATTACGCAGTTTCTTGAGTTTTACAATTGAGCCCATGATAGATGACCGTGAGCTTCAAGAATTAGTGATAGAATTTGAATAGGGGGGTTTGTAGAACCTTTTCAACCATCCACCTACTCCTGTACCCTGCGAAGACGCTCCCCCAGTACCACCTCAACCAATGCAGACACGATCTACCAGGAATAAATTTAAACCAGAAGTACGCTCTAAGAAAAATGAAGACAGACACAAGCAATCAGGGAAAACATCGAAGGATCCCAAGATGAATCCGTTTGGTTCAGCAAAGATCCTACCTAAATAGGATGAGAACATTGCACTGCAGCATCCACCATATCTTCAGCCTATTTGACCAGGAGTTCAACCACCACGGCGGAACGCTAAGTTCACGTTACGCACCCTTCGCTGCCATAGGGTGTGTAGTTGGTCGGAACCATGATAGGGAAAATAGACCGACTTAAGTATGTAGACCATGATATGAATGATCGTGGGAAGTTCACATGGTTCACACCAGGAACATACTTGCACTTCGTCAAATATTCGGAGACTGGAGTGACATTACTGGAAGTGAAACAGTGGGCTGCTAGCTTAGATAAAGCTGGTTTGTTGAAGATGCTTGATGTTCCCCACTTTGGTCGTAGCACACAGGTGACCATAGTGGTCAAGCAGCTCTTGGAATTAGTACATGATGGGCACCTATGGATAGGAGACAAAAGAATTCCTATTAATGGCGAGCTCATTCATAAGATCACAGGCTTACCAAAGGAAGGGCTTGATCTGGGGATAGAATTTCCTTCCAAACACGAAGATACGAAGCTGGCACAAAGCATGAAGGACTACTTCGACCTAACGAAAGGAAAGCGAGGGTATCAAACCTAAAAAATTCAACACCAAAACATTCACTTCGCAGCTGAACTCTTAGCCTGCAAATTGATGAGAAAGTGCAGACCACATGAAGTGCCTGCTCCGATTGTCAGTGTTGCTGCGAACTGTGCCGAAGGCTATAGTTACAATTGGGCAGCGTACATTGCGAAGGAATTCCTTGAATATGCTCGTGACGTGCAGGAGAAAGGTAGACCTTTTCACTACTCTTGGTTGATAGTCCTTATCGCACTAGTAGGATGGAAAGAACCTACCGAGGCGCAGTTTGTTGTTGTGCCTCTGAACATGCCTGGCGCAACAAGGTATGCATCTCTCTGGGTGTCACAGGACAAAGCATCCCAGTAGATGATGAACTATGTGTTTGCCTTTTATATGATGAGTATCTCATATGAGATCGTAAATACCCCACGGCTCAGTAATGAGCTATTCTCTCAATATGATGGAGTGGCCAACTTCAAGGCCGACATGCACAATGTCTTCATCCAGGCCCGCGCGGATGAGAAAAAGGCATGCTGAAAGTTTCCATACATGGTGACCAAAGAAGAAATCCTCACGGTAATTCAACAGTGGCCGGCTGAATGGTAGAAGGACGCAGGGACAAAGACCAACATTCCAATCCCTCCAGTCACCAATGTGGGTGCTGGCCCTAGTCAGACGCAGCCGAATGACCCACTCGAGGAAAGTGAAGAACAGAGTGAGTCGCAACAGAGTGAAGGTGACCAAGGTGGAGATGACGGAGATGAAGAGGAAGAAGAGGATTCGATCAAAACAGTCTCAGACCCTAAACGACCAGATAAGCGCAAGTCGCCAGAAGCAGAGGAAGTGACCAAACCTCAGTCCTGAAAGAAAACGAAGGCGTCGAAAGAGAAGAATATTGACTAAGAACCCACCTTGACAAATGAGGAGCTTGACCGGGCTCTGACGAAGTCCATAGAAGTTCTCACCAAGAAATGGTTAGAGTTTGCAGCTACGCACCTTGATGCACTCGCCAGCGTAGCTCGGGGAATTTCAGAGCTGAAGGAGTTAGTAGAAAAATCAGCAACTGGTGCTGCAGCAAACAGCACCCCAGTAAGTGTGTAGCCAGACACGAGACAATGGCCAATTAGAGAAAACAGGGGACAAGTGTCAAGCACAACCCTCATAATAACTAACGCAGCGTCTCTCTCGGAGATGAGCATGATAGTTGGAATAGATTACACCAAGATGTCCATGACGAAGTTGCATCTCTGCCAATCAGCAATCATGAAGGAGATCCAAGCATGGGACCACTACTCATAGATACAATTGGAAAATACCATGAAGTGAAGTGAGAGCCTCGAAGCACAGTTGAAGGAAGCAGAGCAGAGGAAGAGCGACACAAAACATAAGCAGGTCACATTGGCACGAGTATTGGATGAGGCATGTCGAAGTCTACCTGAATTTGACATACAGGATGAGGAAGAGCCGGAGCAAAGAATTGCCAAGCTAAAAGACTATGCACAGCAGAATTGCAGTGAAATAGAGAAGCTCAAAGCAGAACATGAGGCTCAAATTGTGGAGCTTCAACTACGCATCATCCCGGAGAGCCCACCAGAGGTCAGGGAGTAGCGTCATAGAGACATTCAGGCTTCAGCAACGAAGATCTCTGATCTTGTAGGCAGTGCAGCCAAGCTGCTAGAGGAAAGTGTCGACGCTTGGACAACACTGTACGAAAATCCAGAAGTACAAAAGCTGTAGGAAACCATCAAGCAGTGACAGGAAGAGTTGGACGCAGTGAAAGTGGAAATTAAGACCCTGCCTCCTATGCAGAAAATGCTCAAGGTAAAGTAAAGAAAGGAACTCCAGCAGGAAATTGAGTTGTATAGAATGAAAGAAACACTGCTGGAAAATTCTATGCAGCCCCTTATCAACGAGGCCTTGGATTTGAGTACTGCTGTGGACAGACAGCTCAAATTTCTAAAGGAGTATGATGCATTTGCACAGGAAAAGGCTAGCGAAGCGTCAACGACAGCATTGCAGGAGCTGGTGGAGAAGGAGCAAGCAGCCAACAATATCATGTGTGGCCTCAACAAGTAGTTCTCTATCTTCACCAACAAAGTTCTCCCACCAGACAAGCAGCTGAGTGTCCCGGGATGGGACACTGGTGAGTCTTAGGGGCCTGTTGGGGTGCACACCTTAACGGTCCTTAATTTTGGTAACTCCGTGGTTTTTGTGGAAGCTTGTAAGCGGAGTTGTGACTGAAAATAGTCTTAGGGGTGTTGGGGTTGAGTCAAAGCCCTCTTTTTTTAATTAACCCATGGTTTAAGTCTAGGGTTTAGGGTTCGGGGTGCCCATGGTTTAAGCCCATGGTTTTGTAATAAGTGCACTTGTATAAATAAGCACTTTTGTAAAAGAGTCAGGTTAGGCTTTTAATGTAAGATGATTTGATGTGAAGCTAAGGCTAGTTTTGTAAGAAAGGTTAAGTCCCAGCTGTGTGCGTGGACGACCTCTGCAGCTATGTGCGCAGAGATCTGCAGCTGTGTACACAGAGATCTGTAGCTAAGTGTGCAGCTTGAGGAATTGAAGGGATCTGCAGCTGAGTGCGCAGATCAGAACTGTGGTTTTTGTAAAGAGTTGAATAAAACACAGTTCTGTGGACGTAGCCCCTAAATTGGGGGTGAACCACGTTATATCTTGTGTTGTGGTTCTTTTGTGTTGTCTCTGTTATGTTCTTTTATGCATTGATAAGTAGATAACTGATAAGTAATATCACTGCTAAATACTAACTTCGCTATGAATTTCCAGTTAGGGTTAAGCAAGACACTGTTTGTTTATCTAACTGTGAAGCTATATAAGTGAATGTCAAAGATCTGTAATGTATAATTATTATTTGTTAAAAGGCTAAAGGTATAGTAATATCCCTCTTCTGCTTGCAGAAGCCTGATTCTACGGCACCCCATAGTTGTTTCGGGTGAGACTGCAACCTGTTCGTAGGTTGTTGCCGAAAGGGCCAACACTGTGGGTCTTTTGTTGGTGCAAAGACAAAAGTATAGAACCCGGGTCTTCCCTAAGCCCAACATGGAGGTGCCATCTTTATTCCTTGTGCCATCTGGGACATAGATGTTGTTTTTCTCCAGCAACTGCGCCATCTAGTCAATGGTTTTCTTCATGCATGAGCTCTCTAGATTCCATACTTGTGGCAATAGGTGCATTTGTTTTTCTTTTTCCCTTTCTTTTCCTTCTCCTTGGGAGGATTCAAACCCCCATCACTGGATTTGGTTTTTATCTGATTTCCTCTTCTTTGGATGCTTCGAATTATTTGCCTTCTGCTTTCCCTTGGAGGCATTCGAAACACCCATGGGTAAAGCTTGATCCTTAGCTTTGATGGTTCCCATTTGGAATAGCTTGTCTTGCTCCTGGGTGAGGGATTCCATGAAACTAGCTAGTGTTGGAATATGCCAGTTTCGCAGTGTCAACTTGTCAGAATGAAATACAATGACAAAGACTGAGAATTCTGGCCCCAACTTCGAAAGGATGGACAATATCAACTGGTCCTCTTTCTTCTCAATCCAAAATTTCTTTAGCTGAAGAACAAGTGACTTGAACTTGGTGAATAACTCTTGGATAGTGTCAAAATGCATTGGGCTCAAACTGATGAGCTCGTTCTCAAACTGATGTCCTCTCAGTTCATGATTTTTCCCAAAGAGTGATTCTAGTTTTACCTAGACTTCATTTGGGGTTGTTAAACTATTTATGTGGAACAAAATATCTCTTGAGATACTCAAGCATAACAATCCATATGCTTCATCTAGTATGTTGAAGTACTTGGCTTTCTCTACAACAGAGTTTGGCTCCACCTCTGTGCCCATGGTAACTCTGTAGAGACCCTTGGATCTCAATTAAATAATTATCTCTGCCTTCCAATAAAAGAAATTGAAAGGTGTAATAAATATGTGGGTTTCTTCCATTTTTTCCTGTGCTAATGGTGAAGAATTTCCAAAAGTCCTGCAAAGAACACTCAATTTTATCTGGATTTTCTCTAAAAAATGCCTCAAAACAATCAAGATTGATATGCAACTCACTAAACTCCACTCATCTCTGATACCATGTGATATTTTTGAACTACAATAAGATCTAGGAGTGTTAGAGAAACTCACAAATCGGTTTTCATGCAAAACCAACAAAAAAACCATTAAAATAGAACAATTTTACACATGAAATGTGAATAGAAATAGGTTATTATTTGAATGTATAACATGTATAAATCTTAGTAACAGGTTTATATTACATCTGAAGTGGTTCGTGAGGCTTGGGAAGCCCAAAATGACTGTACATGTGAAATTGGCCAAATTGGCCTCAACCCCCCCTAAGTGGGATAAACTCGCTCCAAATCAGACCAAATGGACACAAATAGTTGTGTGGACATGTATGAAGTGACGTGGAACAATAATAACTCATTTTCATGTGTGGGTGTGCAAAATAAGGTGAGTGAGAGGCTCTAGGTGGCATTAAATGCTCCAAAATAGTCCAAAATTGGACAAAATCCACCTCTAGCGCTCCTAGTCAACCACAATGTACACATTCAATGAATGGGAGCATACCAACAATGATGAGGTTGCATGTGGAGGTTTGACTAAGCTGGAGCGCTCATGTGGTTGTGAATGCCCCAATTTAACTGGTTATTTGCCCAACTAAGCACCCTAAGTACAAAACCATAGTGTATTAATGCACACATCCAATCAAATTGACTAGGGACTTAGAATAAGGTACTAAGGGGTTGGATTATTGTTCTAACACAAATCCACAAGCATATAAATACACCAAGACTTAATGATTCATGCACTAAAATCAAAATAAAAATTGAGAAAATGACAAGAACAACTTTCCTAAAAAACTAATAAAAAGGGGATTTCCAGCCACAATAAAAGAAAACAACCAACAATAAAGGGACTCTAGAAGACTCAAAAACATTGAAAACCCACCCAATAATCACTTAAACCAAGATATCAAGAAAAATTGAAGTGTATGTGAATGTTCAAGGAACAACAACATATGTACACAACCTGCTAAAGGACAACCTGTGTGTATACATGGTTGTCAACACTATCATCCGTGTATACAAAATAAAGGGGAAAAAATAAATTTTAAGGCCAATTCACTCCAAGATACCACCAATAGATGTCTATACTAATAAATGCGACACAAAAACACAGATAAATAAAGAGAAATTCAAGCAAAAATGCACCCAAAAACCCCAATAAAAGGGAGACTTCCCCAACAAAGTCGTCCATTTTGTTATGGAGAAAATATTTCTATGGATTGGAATGGGCTACAATAGACAGTATGACATAAGAAATAAACTCTAATCCCAAATATGGCATACAAATGTAAATTTCAACAACGAAAATAAATTTTCATACCTCAACTGAAAGTTCAAAGAAGTCTGTCATTGAGCTTTCAATCCAATTCTTGAACCTGCAACTTGTTGTTACAAAGAAAATATTCCTATGGCTTGGGGTGTACCACAACAAATAGTATGACACAAGAAATCACATCCATTCTCAAATATGATAGATAAATTAAATAAGGTAACAACTAAGGGATATAGTTCGTATCTCAACTGGATGTTCGAAGAACAAGACCACTGTTGAGCTTGAGATCAAATTCTTGTTCCATACAATTTTCCCTCAACAACTAATATATATCCAAGCATATGAAATATATTAAATGTTAGCATTGAAACTAGCATAGCCCATTTAAACATGTATGAAGCAAATATACCCATGGATACAAATATAAACATCTGCACATGAAATTTGGAAGAGAAATGGATATTTCTATTAATATAAAAAAGAGATACAACATGAAAACCTCTGTTGACACCTCGTCAGAACCGAGAAACCAGGCTCCTCCACCACTTCAATCCTCTATAGGAAGGAAATCTAACAAATATAATGGAGATCTTGTGAGATGAACATAGAGAGTTCTGTCAATGAGGATAAAGGGATGTAGACTCAAGCATATGGCAATGAGGCAATTTTTTCCATAGTTTCCTTATTCTCAAAGTTTCTCCTCCTCCAATGCTTCACAATGGCTCAATATATTGTCCTCAAATTGGAAATGGAGGGTCGAATCATAGCATTTCCAGGCATATGAAGGACAAGGATTAAGGTATATTTTACTTGATGAGAAAAACTCCAAAACGTTTTTGTTTTGAGCACAAAACTCGATGTACATGGGTTGTAATGGTGCAAGCTACATATACGCGAGCTACATAACTATTGACCCATGTGTTTCTATCTTCAAAAATATCTTTTTTAGGGTTAAACTAAATCATCAGGGCTAGACTGAGTAAGGGGGGTAATAGTGAGTCTGCATAAGGACAAGGGAAGACCATCAAGGCATGATGTATAATATGTGACAAATCACATTATAACGCTTTTCCTCAAAAACAAATATATCCAACCATATAATATATTCATGAAACGTTAGCACCTACTCTAGCATAATCCATTTGAACATGTATGAAGCAAATATAGCCATGGAAATATATATTGCATTTTCACATGAAATTGGATGAGAAAATAATATTGCTATTAATTTAAAACATAAGTACAAAGTGACAACCTATGTTGGTAACTCATTGGAAGAAAGAAACCAGGTTCCTCCACTTGGGCCTCCACCACTTCACTCCTCCATACAAAAGGGAATCTCACAAAGACAATGGAGAGCTTGGGGGATGAACATAATGAGTTCAATAAAAAAGGATAAAGGGATGTAGACTAACATATGGAAATGGGGAAAAATTATCTATATTTTCCTTACTCTCAAAGTTTCTCCTCCTCCAATGCTTCACAATGAATCAATATATGTCCCTCAAATGGTAAATGGAGGGTCGAATCCTAGCGTTTTCTAGTATATGGAAGGTCAAGGTTCATAACCACCATAACTTGGCATGGAAAATCTGAAATATTTTAAATTTTGAGCACAAAACCCTTTGTAAGTAGGTTGTAATGGTGCAAGCTGCGTATATGTAGGCTGCATAACTATTCACCCACGTGTATCTCCAAAAATGACTTTTTTAGGGTTGTAGTGAAGCAATGAGAATGCACTAAGTAAGGGGGGTATAGTGAGTCTGCATAGGAACAAGGGAAGGACATCAAGGCATGATGCATAAGGTGTGCCAAATCACACTATAATAATCAGTGTTGTGGTCATAATAGGCCCCTTAGGGCTTCAGCAAATCCTTAGAAAAAATCACCACTTTCATAGTCATAGCCATCCATATGAGTCACTTGTGAATCACCACTTTTGAGGTCGTAGTTGACCCACACTATTTTTTAGGCTATGGGAAATCACCAAGTAGTCATCCATGGTCCATTGATGCCACTCGACCATGGCCTCAATAGTAGCCACAATAATGAACCTAATTCATAAGAAGAAATATTTCCATTGTAAAATATGCAGAAACCCTTCATTGTGGGAAATACTAATGACTACAAGAACAAGAAAATAGAAAAGTGATTTTGGTGACAAGAATCCAAAAAGTTAAACATAACCAAAATATATTAACAAAATTAAATAAAAGATATTAAGAAAATAAACATAGTTAAAATCATCTAAAGAACTTAATTTTGAAATAAAATTATTCAATTTGGATAGCCACAATACATTTCATATTTAATTACAAAGTCAAATCATTTACAATAAAATATAAAGTTGTAATTAACAAACCATGATCCAAAATGAAAAAGAAAGAAAAATAGATATAGTTACAAAAATAATAGTGAAAAAAAATTTACTATATAAAACATACTGAGGTTGACAACTAAAGACAATAAACATTGATATATACATAAATGTAAGCATGGAAACTAAGTTAGAAATTGTTGCAGATAGCCACTAAATGTTTCAATGTTTTGTAAAATGAATAAATTTAATGGAAATGTGAGCTTGAAATGTTGCATCCATTTGCACTACCATCACAATTACCCATGAATCTAGATCAATATTTGGTAGGTTCCGATTGAGGGTAAATAGGAAGAAACTCAACAAAGACAATAGGATAAGCATTAAGCACATTTCTTGATAACCAAATGTACACATGAATACATGAGAATGACCCTCGGGTTCTTATTCCCAAGTGAACTCTTGGACTTATTAATATTTGTTCACTAACCATGATGGATTAGGTTCCAATAAATCTCCCCCTTAATCTAAAGGAGTGTATATGAGTCGAAGAAAATAGAGATGAATAATTGGAAGTAAACAACTACCAACTATTGAACATTTCCAACTTGACATCCCAATTTTTCCAATAAAGTTAGTATAAGATTACATCTCCTACTAAATACAAGTGCTCTCTGAAGTGGTGGTTTTGGCTAACCACAACTTCTCAAACTTGGTGACAACATTGGTTCTTGCTCAAAGGTTATGTCTAAAACTTGGAACGAAGGCTCATCGATTCTCTTGAAAGTGGTGGTTTAGGGACCATAATATGATATTTAGCATAAGTTGAAGTCTACTACTAAATGGGTGGTTCTAGTATGACCATAAAATCTATATCTTAGTCGAACATTTCTCTGACTCTGTTAAAGATCGTTTGTTCTAGATCACTTGTTCTTGCTCACTTGTTTCTGATGGTTCATCATTCCCCCATTTCAGGAACAAGGTGAGGAGTGGAAAGTCTCATGGTGGATATGAGTTTCAAAACTAGACATAGAATACTATGAACTCATGAGTACTCTATAGCATGAATCTCTTATGTCTTCTGGATACATCTCTAAATCCAACCTATGAAACTAGTTGTGGCTCATGCTCGTTTATTCAATCTTACTTGAGAATTCTTGTTGTCAGAATGATAAGGATTTGAAACTTGAAGCTTGACATAATGTTTACCCTTTCAGGTACAAGATAAGAAGCAGTAAAATTTCATGTTGCAAGTTTCAATCTTGCAGGTTTCTTAAGTGTTAAACATCTATTTGAAGAATGGTTACAATTACTGTAATGCTGACAAGGATGAATATCACAACATTGATATTTCATATGGCCAAATCGATAACAATGTTGGCATCTAGAACTCGGTCCATGTTTTACATATTTTGACATTATTTCAGTATGTGTACTGGCAAGGAATAGGAATGATGTTCAAAGAGAGGGTTGTTCTAAAAAAACACTAGTTTATAATGTTGATCACTTTGATATACCTCATCTTTTTTGGATTGTGAATCTTACAAATGATTGATAATAGTTTGGAGAGATTCTTTGATGATTATGATTGATTCATATACAACAATAATTATTAGAGTGTTCAACAACTCTATGAGACATTATGAGGATTGTTTGAGGCATCCTTGTGCAGAAAGGAACAAGTAGACTCAATCAACAAACTGATGGATTCTTGCAACTTCACCATTTACAAATAAGACTCAACAAACACAAACTCAAAAAAGTGAACGGTGTCATTCTCAGTTGATAAATGCACCCAAATACAATGAAAATCAACTTTCCCTCCAATTTGATACTCACATAAAACAGATGCAAGTACCGGAAATGCACTAGAACTTACAAAAAAATAGTAATAAACCTAAAATTCTGAATGTTGAATCGATGAATCTGTTATACCTAAGTTCTTGTGTGATGATGAAGAACAATCCAAAAGAATGATGTATTGCCACTCCAAATCAAATGATTTCCAACCAGTCAAAAGTATAGTTTTACAGTCTCCAATATGTAGCACAATACTGGATGTGAACTAGTACACAACAATTCTAATCATGATCAACTTAGACAATCAATGCCTCGACAGCTTCATTCAGCATTCCAATTTAGGAAATGTACTATGTAATCATTGATGTAGCATCTCCAATGAAATATTTACAACATTAATGAATAAATAAGAATAATGTATACAAGTGTCATGTCCCCACATTTTGGACCAACAAAAGTGTGGACCATGCTAAACACCTAAGGGGACTAAGTGGAATTAATTAAGTTTCCTAAGGAAATTTTTCTAAATAAACATTATTGAGGCATGTATTTGATTTTTTTATTTACCATTATTATTTATTATGCAATTTAATTATGTGAAAATGATTTTTCCATGTCAGGGGGCGCATTGGGCAAGTCAACTTGCCAAGGTGAAAGAAGTGGAAAATCTATGACAAAAGCAGTTAGAGAGAAAAGGGAAAGTGACCAAAAGATATGAAAAAAGCATTCAGATACAAAAGATGAAACAATTGAAAAAGGAGGGCACAGTTTCCTTTTAAAGACTTAGAAAAGATGTCATAGGAAAAGCATGAAACTTTTGACAAAGGAGGGAAAAAATTCCTTTTGGACACTCAGTCTTAAAAGCAAGGAAAATCATAAAAGTTGTAAAGGATAAAAGTAGAAACGCTTTGACTAAGGAGGGTGAGTTTCTAATTCATATGGATGAATTGGACATGGAAACATCTTCACATGGCTCCTACATTCCAATTTTCTCAAGGAGGCCACATGACTTGGCTAGGGTTAGGGTTTTAGGTGGATGACTTGCTCTCACAAGTCACTTATTGCCTCTACTTGCTAAGAAGGTAACCTAGATATCTATTAAAGGATAATATGAGCTCCATTTACTAGTTTGGTTGATGAATTAATTGTTTGATTCTTATGTGAGCATAGTCTTTTGAGTGATGTACCTCATATCTTTGGGAGATGAGCCCCACATTAGAGGAAATTTCAAAGCAAAATGGGCCTCCTAAAATGAACTAATAAAATAATAGTTAAAATAATAAAATAATATTTATTAATTTTGGAGGAAGAAAAGAAAAAAACTACTTTTTTGTTTGTATTTTTGACATATCTCCCCGTGTTTTTACTCAAATTTCGATCGGGAGAGCTCATTGGATGTGGAATTAAATTCCGCATCCAACGAGCTCTCCCGATCGAAATTTGAGTAAAAACATAGGGAGATATGTCAAAAATACAAACAAAAAAAGTAGTTTTTTTTATGATACCTATCCCCAAATTTATATTAAAAAAGTGTTTAAGACCTATACGGTATTTCAAATTTAAAGCAATTTCATTGGCTAACACATGATGACATGGAATTTGAATAAAAGTTAAAAGGCCCATTTTGAGTTGAAATTTCCTCTGATGAATATTTCCTTCCCCACTCCTCCATTCCAATTCCCTTCTCTCTGCAGGTATGGAGCACACAATTTTCAACCATTGAAGTCTTATCATTCATATTTTTCATCCTCCATCTCATTCAATTCAAGCTCCACTAAATCCCAAGCTTCACCTACGCTCTCAATCTCTCTTATGTCCAATTTTGGGCCTCCCGCCCATCATTTTGAGTCCTATAATGTAATGGTCAGTCAATATATTTATTTATGATTTGTATCAGATGATAAATACAATTATTTATCTCTTTTATGTTGCAATAACTCTGTTCATTAAGTTTGCATACTCAGTTTTCCATGTATAAGCTTAACTAGTCATTGAAATGAGAGATTTGGGCATTCTAGTGCAGTAATATTTGATCCTTGTACATGGGAATGAGTTTGGATGATTTAATATGTTGTAATAATATGTATTAGGTTATTTCAAATGCATTTATAATTTCTAATACAGTTCTATTACGAATTCCAAGCTTAATTACACACCCTAGCTAGATTACTAGATAAATTTGACTAGTCTAGTTGTTCTTTCAATTCAGAGAGTTATATTCAGTAATTTTTTATTCTGTAAGTTACTATGTGTCACTGAAAGACCCAAACACCAATAAATACTTCCATATCAGAAATTATTTGAGTTCGTACAGTGTTTTGTGAGCCTCCATTGCGTAGGACTTCCCTAGGCCAAAATTGCCTAAAAAACCCAATTCTTTCCTAAACTCTCCAGAATTCTCCATATATGTTATGAAAAATGATATTTTATGATGTATAATGGCCTTATAACACATATGTGTTTTCCCCCAATCCCCTGGTCGGCGATATTAAATACATTTCCCTAGTTTCACGGTTGGGTGACCCAAAAGTGTGGGAGTAGGCTTCTGCATAGTGGAATATGAAAGCTGAATGGTCCCCGATATAAATGTGTTCAGTGAAATGAATTAATTTTTCTGTAACTTACCCTTGGTTTCCTCCCTCAGCCTTCTACCTTGTCTGCAAATTTCCTAGCACAACTCCTTGAATTACCTAGTCTGAAATTTCATTGAGTGTTTGTAAATTTATATCAGAAATTTTATTCAATTTGCAGCAGTAGTTAGTGTTTAGGTATGCATATAAGACTTGGGAACATCACAACAAGCTCAATATCTATAGTTTGAAGGTAATTCTATAGTCTATGCAATTATAAATAGGTCAACATCATGATTCTAGAAGCCCTTACGGGTATCTCATAGGAGAATTAGGACCATAGCTTGTAATATCATCTTATACTATAGATTTTGGTGAACCAATGAAGTTTAATCACTTCAAGTTCTAGGCCATTCCATAAATATGATATTGTTTTCTGAATATAATCTACCATGTGAATTAGAAATGCATTAAAATGAAAAGAAACATTGAACGAAATTTGACATGATTGGAAATTTGTGAAATTACATAAAAGTCTGAAAGAAATCCATTCTCAAGCTTCTTATTCCTGGTCGACGTATTGGTATTGCTAGCAAGTCGAATACTCCCATGGTTATGAGGTGAATACATCGGAATGAACACAATGACAAATAGATAAGGCAATGATATACTTCGATATCACCATCAACCTTCACACAACAATATCTCACATCCTACAATGCTACGCAAGGTAGATTAAACTATAGGTTTCTATGCAAAGGTAATCCTCCATACAATATGTTATGGTAGGTCTTCACCAAATGCAGTATCCATAGTGTTCATGTACCTCCTCAATGAGTGAAACACAACTTACTCAAGCTCCACGTGCATTTCATCGATGCAATTTTGGAGAGGCATGGGAGTTCACACACTACCATGCATCAAGGTTTTCACTAGTTAAGGAAATCATCTCATTCAATGGCACACACAGTATCAAAATACACTAGAGGATAGGATGAGTCCTATGCATCAATGAACTATAATTCACATTGTTCAAACTTCAACGCATATCTCAAAAAATTAAAAATAGAGTTGTCTAACTAGGGGACAATTTTCTCTCTATTTTCGATTGGTTTTTACTCGTTTATGGCTATGAATCTTCACGAAATTTTCAAAACATACAAAAATATTGTTATATATTACAGAGTGTGGGTGCTTGTAGGTTTTTGTGTCATGTGATTTCATTTCTGCACTTATAATTGTTGATGTATATGTAACTTCGGAATGTATTCACTTGTATTTCTTATGTATTGTAACTCAATGTTTACCCCAGGATGTATTTGTAATGTACTTGAGTCATGTCATGCCCCGATGTTCCTATAGGGAGGTTCTATAATGTAAACAAGTCATGTCAATTTATTGTGGGTAACCCTCCTATTGATAAAGGGTTAAAGTCCCCACAGTTCTGGGGCACTAGGGTTATTAGACTCTCCTAGCGAAGTTGGCCCTGGTAGGGTTTAGTCATGTTGGGAATTAGTATAAATAGAGAGCTAGCCTCTCTATTTAGAATACACTCACTCACACTCAGTTGTACTGCATAGCTGAGGAAGAAGAAGACAGTAGGGCAAGGAAGAAAGAGGTTACTGCTGTCGGGAGATCATCTTACTGTTTTGGGGTTTTACTTTTGGTGTTGTTTCTATCTCTGAGGAAGTTGCAGGGTTTTCTCCATTTATGGTTTCCCTGAGGAAAAACACTGTGTTCATTGTCTCTTGTGCTTGATTGTTGTACTTGTTATTCTCTCAGTTAAAGATCCTAACATAAAACTAGCTTAAATGATAAAATCTAACATGGTATCAGAGCTAACCTGAGAAGAAGACACTGTGCAGCTGCAGGAACTAGGGATTCCTACTTTGTGGATCTCTCTCCAAAGATTTTCAGCAAAAGAAGGTTGGAATAACTCTCCTCCTTAGGGCGCATCTTTCTATCGAAGCAAAATCCAATTCTGAGGTTTTTCAATTTTGGACCCGACACTACTGTCAAAAATTAGGGATTTCCACAGAAGTGGAATTTTTCAGTGAGCCCAGGCCTAGATTGATCTCCTCCTCAAAATCGAAGTTAGGGATCAAGATCAAAGCATTTGGTTGGACATAAATCTGGAAAAGCAAAACCCTAATCTGCTCCTAAACCAACACTACAGAATTTTAGCTCCAAATCCAGATCCAACATCTTGAATTGGTAAGATCTAAATCTTTTGATCATACCAAGCTTACTGAAAAGCTTGAGGGAGCTGATAACTTTTGAGCCTGGAAGTATAAGATCTCACTGGTCATGGAAGAAAATGAGTTGGACTCCTATATCAATAAGGAGGTTCCAGTTCTAGAGGGAGATGAGGCTAAGGCCTTACACAAGAAGAAGTTGGTTATGAAAAAGAGGATCATTAGTGATTCAATCAAGGATCACCTCATACCATAGGTGTCCTCCCTAAAGACACCTAAAACTATGTTGATTCCCTAACCAAATTGTTTGAAGGGAAGAACATAAACACCAAGATGACTCTGAGAAACCAACTGAAGAATGTAAAGATCCAGAATGCTGAGACCACATTCTTACTTTACAAGGGTCTCTCAGATCAAGGAACAACTAGAAGTAGTAGATGAAGAAGTTGAGAATGCAAAGATTGTGATGACCACCTTGAATGGTCTCCCTAGATCATGGGACTCCTTTATTCAAGGGATATGTGCAAGAAAGAAGTTAGCCAAGTTCAACAGACTATGGGAAGAATGCTCTCAAGAATAATCTCGGATAGCATCTCAAGAAGAAAACACGGGAAGTGAAGATTAATCCCTCACAGTTCATTCTAAGTAAATTAAAAGAAGTTCTCATCACTCTAGAGGTAAGCATTTCTATAAAAATAACTCTATAAAAGACTTGTGTAGAAGCAGATGTTATACATGTGATGAAGTAGGACACTTTGCAAAATATTGTCCTAAAAGACAAAATAAGAAAAAGGGAAACAAGAGAAGACATCACGCTCATGCTGTAGAGGATGATGAACCATCCAAAAAGAGAACCAAATATGAAAGTGAAGACTCTTCAAGTGATGAAGAATATGTCTTGATTTTTGCTCTCATGGGAAACATTACTCGTGGAAGCAATGATTGGCTTATAGACAGTGGGGCTTCCAAACACATGACAGGATTCAAAGAGTCCTTTGTAAAAATTTCAGAACATGAATCACCTCATAAGGTGAAACTTGGAGATGACTACCAATATCCAATAAAAGGTAGTGGGGAATCCTCCTATAAGCTAGACTCTGGAAAGTATATGAAGATGCAAGATGTATTGTTTGTACTAGGACTAAAGAAGAACCTTCTCTCCATATCTGCATTAGATGCAAAAGGCATGAGGGTTTCATTTATAGATGGTCAGGTTATCATGTGGCCAAAGGGAAAGACTATTAATGATGCAGTAGTGATTGGGGAATGAGAAGGAGGTCTATACAAATTGAAGGGCCATCCAGAAAAGGCCTTGGTCCATGACATAGTAGAGCCAAAGGAAACTTGGAATAGAAAGCTTGTACATGTGCATTATAGAGCACTACCACTTGCAAGCAAAGTTGTTGAAGGTCTTGTTATAGCGGATTTCACCACACTAGGTGAATCACACATTGTATGGCCTTCCCCTATCCCACTGCAGACTCATTATTCCCTATGGACCATTTATTGTCTTTTGATGTATCATTGACCATCCCTAAAAACATTAGAAAAATGATATACGCGTCCTTTTCCCCGATAACCGCGTACATACGCGGATATTCCCTCTATAGTCGCGTACATCGGGATGTGTGCATAATCCAAAACTGTTGGACCGTTCCTTGTCTTGAATCCGACTCATATGACTCCTGGCCTTCCATATGCCTTGAGATCGCACGGATTCGACCTTTCAGTATCACTTTGAAAAGCTATATAAGGAACCATTGAGACACTACAACAAAAACTGGATTTAGCGTCAGATTTAGCACCGGATTTTAGTGTAATTTTTTCCCAATTTTGATGAACAATCTGGCGCTAAACCTGGTGCTATTGTACAATTTCATAAAACGCCGTCCATTGCATCTTTTTTTTCGTCCTTTTTAACATCCATTTTTGCGCCCAATTTTTTGCATCTTTTGTTACGCCCTTATTTGCGCCCAATTTTGCATCTTTTTTTGCGTCCTTTGTTACATCCTTGTTTGCACCTAGCTTGACACTTACTTTTGCATCCAATGTTGCGCCTTATTTTGCTCCTAGTTTTTTATCGAGTCTTGCACCATGTTTTGCATCAAATTATTTGTCCAATTTTGCATCTAGCGTTGCATCTAGCTTTGCATCCAATATTGCGTCTTGTTTTGCATCCAATTTTACTTATAATGTTGCATCCCCTTTTGCATCTAATTTGCATCTTGTTTTACATCTTTTTTTGTATCCATGTTTGTGCCTGATGTTTCATCTCGTTTTACGTCGTATTTTGCATCTAGGTTTGCACCTAGTGTTGCATCCTGGTTGATGTCTTTTTTTGCATCTATGTTTGAGTCCAATGTTGCACCCAGTGTTGCGCCTAGTGTTGTGACTGGTTTTGCAACCATGTTTGTATCTAATATTGCATCCAATTTTGTGTCCAATGTTGCATTCCATCTTGCATTCAATATTACGTCTAGTTTTACATCCAATGTTTCGTCCCATCTTGCATCCAATATTGTGTCTCGTTTTAAGTTTTTGTTTGCGCCAAGTGTTGCCTCCAGTGTTACACCTGGTGTTACGCATGGTTTTATGTCCATCGATACACCATATTTTGTGCCCAATTTAATGTCCAATTTTACGTCTAGTTGGGAGTCCACTTTTGCATCCACTGATGCATCTAGTTTTGGGCCTAGTATTGCATCTAGTTTTGAGTCATTAATTGTGTCTAGTGTTGAGTCTTTTTTTGCATCCAATTTTGTGATTAGTGTAACATCCATTTTTGTGTCCACATTTGCGTCTAACATAAGGTCCACTTTTGCATCTACTTTTGTGTTTTGTGTGACGTCTACTTTTACATCATCTTTTGCAGTTAGTGTTGCGTCTAATATTGCATCAATCTTGCACTACTACATTTTTTACCTTTAGAAATACATTGCAATATCATTAGGGAATGGAGGAATCGAACCACCGACCTCCTGCTTATAAGGCAGGTGCTCTTCCATTGAGCTAGAACCCTTTAAGAATCGAGAAGATGAGCAATATTAACACATTAAATTTCATCATTGTCCTTGAATGTCTAGTGTTCCTAGTGTTCCTGAATCACAAATTATGAAACTAATTTTCATATTGCTGCATTGCGGGCTTTATTCTACTCTGCTCTTCGTTGTGCACAAGAAATAATGATTGTTGATGATGGATCAAAGAAATTACTGAGGGCTGTAAATAGCACGCTAAGTGCACTGGCTTTTCATATCAGAGAGTATTATTGGATTGATACGATAAATCTCAATGAAATTTATAGATACATGACAAAAGAATATACCCCTGAAGTTGTCAACAAGTTCAATATTTATCCAGAGCAAATTCCATCATGGCTTGTTAATTGGATCCCTGATCAAGGAGGATTCCTAATTGGGAACCTTCAGCCTGCTCACATGGATTTTAGGTTTTACTCCTTGGGGAATCTTTGGGCTATAGTAACATCTCTAACTACTCCAGAACAGGCTTAGGCTATATTGAACCTAATTGAGAGCAAATGGGATGATCTTGTGGGAAGCATGACTATGAAAATTTGCTTTCCTGCATTGGAATATGAAGAGTGGCGAATTATCACTGGCAGTGATCCAAAGAATCCGTACTGCTCTCTCCTTTTGCTTATATTGATTGTTAATATGCATGGTTTTGTACATCGGGATTTAGAAAGGAAGCATACAGAAATTTAATGTTCAGGGTTGTGTTTGCATTCTGTGTTCACTTTTAATATTGAAGTCATATATGAGTGCTGAAGGAGAGGATGGGCTTTTGCAGTTGCATTCTGTGTGTTGTATGTTGGCATGTACCTACTGTTAGATGCTGAAAAAGTATTATGTTCACCTATCTCAGTGTTGCCATCTGCTTCATTTTTCCTCAGTATTGTGTAGCATATCTTCTTTAGCTATATGAAATTTTGATAGTACTCTTGGTAATTCTCTATATATAATGTTGTGTATTTGAAAGCTGAAGAATAATCTATGTTTGATTGGCAGCTATGGTATGAAACTCCATGATTTTATTGTAAATGATTTATATTATCATCTTCAAGGGGAGTTAGAAGGTCGAAAAATTCATCCAGGTTCCTTTCAGAGAGTTTCAGAGCACCTCATAAAGTTTGAGATAGATTCAATTTTGCATACTGTTAAACATTTCCATTTAAAACAACTTCATCCATTATGTGAAGATAAGTATATTTATGATACCAAAGCCCTTAAAACAGAATTGGGTATAGATTGGTGGCCTCACTCAGATGACAAAGGACTCACAGCTGCAGCAGAAAAGACACTAGAAATCTTGAGCCGTGCAAATAGGGCCTCTTGTCTTGCAGATTTTCAGTTGAATGCATTAAAAGCATGGATGACTGTGTTAGCTTTGTCAATGTTTGAAAAAAAATTTGTAAGTTCATTCATGCTTGAGAGCTATCATACTTATCCAAAACAATTTTTGTGCTTGTTATGTTTCTAGACCATAAGAATACCTACTTTCCTTGTTTCTGTTTTATAGCCTTTTTGGATCAGTTTGTTTTGGTACTTATATTTTTGTTTGCAGTACCTCATATCGTTTCTTGTTGAACAGGGGATAGAGTTAGGTTCAATAACCCTAAATGCAGCCTTCTCAGAAGAATCGATAGGTTTGTGTGTTGAATATCTTTGCAATTATCTATTGACATCAATGCAGTTGTTAGGCCCTCCTGGTGATCCAACAAATTACATGCTAAATTTTCTCATAACACAGGCCCAAATTTTGCTTATTTTTGTGAGGTGGATGTGCAGCCGTATAATGTCAACAAAGAGAATGCATGCTTGGCCACTCTATGCAAAAGTGATCAGAACAGTGATCACAAGCCTAAAATTATTGATGGATATAAAACCATTTATTCCAGACAGACTTGAAACAATACTTAGATGTCTCCTGGCAGTGCTTCTGACATCATTAGACTTTATTTATTCTCAAAATAAAGAGTACCAGGAAAGTAGAGAATCAAAGATAGACATGCAGATTGTGGCAGAGATGTATTTTCTAATGTTTCTCTTATGAGTTTGGGATTTCTACCTGATTTTGTTCTGCAGAAGCGGCACCTTATATAACTGTAACTAGAAAACGTAGCACTTTTGATCTCATACTCATACCCACGATTAACAGTCTGCCATCTCTGTAGCCCACATGTTACATGAGTACAAGAGAGACTCTAATGTCTAGAGGAACTTGTTATTTGAAGGACAAGAGCAAAGAATCAGAAGTACATATTCTAGTCAATTTACATTACCTAACTGAGCCTTTCCCAAAGCTGATTTGCTTTGTTTGGGGGAAGACATTTCCAAAGTACTTTTAGTCCCAAGCTACAGTGTCAAGTCTACAGCCCACATGATCACAAGAGTATCAAATTTTGATGAGTTGCAAAGACCTCGGATGTGATCGGCATATTACCAGACTCCCAAGGCTTTCTATTGTCTGCCAGGTTATATAATATAAGAACTAGAACAGTAATAAAGAATTGACTCATCGTCCAAGATTACAAAGTTAGGCAAGCAAGTCTAACTATGGGAAGACTCCCTAATGATTGGCTAGCAGCTGACAGATGTTGAGAAGCAAAGGAAATGGCAAGAAGGCTAAAGTGATAGCCTACATGGCTGAAGGGGACAAAACAGAAAGCAATAACCCAAACTATCAGTGAACAAGAGAGATTTATAGAAGCACAATAATTAATAACTAAACTTAACGAATAATATAATATACTTTTGGTATATTACATCAGGGACATATTCACTACAACCTCTTTCTTCAACAGTTGGGTTGATCTGATACAGGCTAGAAACCTTATGGAAGAAGCCACAAAGGAGGAGTTTCTTGAGGTTCTCAAATCCTTCCAACATGGAAAATCTCTTGGCCCAAATGGATGGGCCATTATGTTTTACCTTGGATTTTGGTACCTAATCAGTGACAATATTGTTGTTGCAATTGAAGAATCAAAATATTCAGGTATGGTTCACCCCCCATTTAACTCTAGTTTCATTTCTAATATCCCAAAATATGATTGTCCCTCAGGGTTCGACCATTATAGACCCATATCCCTATCCAATTGTATATATAAGGTCGTCTCCAAGGTCATACCAGTCTATATCAATCACTACTACATTTCGACCAAAAATCCGACGGCCGTATTATCGGATTTTCGACACTTCCCTGTCGCATGTACGACACTATGACTTTTTTTTAAGCGTCGGTGAATTGTCGTCGGTTATCCGAGATCTTTCCAACCGTCGGTTAAGCGACAGCTCAGTTTACGTCGATTAAATATAAATCGTCGGTTATCCGACATTTAATTCATATTAAACTTTAAATGTAAGCGTCGGTTAAGCGACGGTTCAGCGACGGTTAAGTGACAGTTCACCAAAGAAACCCGTCTATTAACTGACGAATTATAAAACTGAAACGTCGGTTAAGCGACGGTTCACCAAAGAAACCTGTCTATTAACCGACGAATTATAAAAACTGAAACGTCGGTTAAGCGACGGTATTGAAATTTTTTTTTTTTTAAATTACCTACATGTCGTCGCTTAACCGACGGCTATAAGTGTTTTAAAAAAAAAATACAAATGCCACATGGCCACCAAACGAAGGATATACTCCATGCATCCACCATCAAGACTCATCGCATTAACCTCAAGCAAGCGAGACCCGTGGTTGGATCCTAAACAAGCTTATTAGATTAGAAAAACTAACAACATATAGGATTGACAATTACAAAGTAGAAAACTCCTCTAGAGCTGCATCTCCTTATACAAAAATCTATTCAGAATAAAATGTTTATCACCATCATAGAAATACATGCCTGTGCAATTTCCTCGGATGTGCTTATCATCCTTGCTCTACTTTTCAAATGTGTCACAACTGCATTGATTGCCATCGTAATGCCTCGTCTCAAGTCCATTGCATTCATCCCAGCTGCAACTGACTTACAGCCTTCTGTGAATATCGGACGAGTAAGGATGGTAGCACACGTTGTGCCTGCACAAAAAAAATTTAAACGTTGTGCCTGCACAAAAAAAAATTATTGTCAATAAGCACAATCTAATTCACAGAACTTCTAGCCTCAAAAACATAAATCAGTTATCATATCAAAGCCAAATGATAACATTTCCATGAAATACATGAGACTGTGCTTATCACTAAATGCAGTTCCAAGAATCTACATGATAAGACATCAATTCCTTGATCTCCCAAATAATTAACTAAAATCCGAAAAGATCTTGACTATAAAACCCATTGGCCCCTAAATATAAAATTACCGTCTCCTGCAGCATCGTTTGTAGCATTGGCAACTTGCTTCACAAGACTTGCACCAATATTCTTCAACTTGCCACTGAACTCAATACTTTTTGCTACAGTAACATCGTCCTTTTGTTACTTTTGGAGCACCATAACTTTGTTCAATAACCACATTGCGACCCTGGATATAAAAATACAAAATCAGGAATATGGCCAACCAACCAATGCAAAGATGGAAGAAGTGATTGCATCAAGAGGAACAGAGAAACGTATAATAGAAACCAATAGAGAGAACATGATACCAACTAATCTACTTCTGAATATAGCCATTACACATCTTAACAGCACTAGGAAAAGGAAACTAAAAGTTTTTGCCAGGCCACCACCATACCTTTGGTCCCATTGTCACCTTTACAGCATCTGCAAGTTGTTCCACACCTTGCAGCATTGCAGCTCTGGCTTCAACACCAAATCTGATATCTTTTGCAGCATAGTTTCTCCTCTAGCTTAGTCCACTAGCACTCTAAACCATTAAAAAAACAAATAATGGTTAGACAGAGGATTGCAATATCACATGTAAATAACATCGTAGAATGTTTTGGCATTATCATGCCCTCATCCAGTCTGATTTCCGGATTACATTGTTTGTAGCAAAGCCTCCTTATTCCATAAAGGCATCCAGTTGTTCATTAGATGAAGTCTACAAAGATAAAGAATTGCAATTCATTTCAATCAACTACAAGAGGTCAAGTTGAAGGAAGTGACAAAGTACCTGTCTGTAGCTACTACTCCTGCTTCTGCACAGAACAATAAACAAGAGCAACCATGTAAGAAAGCTAGCAATATATTATGATACTACAAAATTCTTAACCTACTTTAACTGTGAAGTCCTGGAAACCAGATGTTCCTTTCAGGTCGAACATTAAGTCAGAAATTTGATATTCAATTCAAATCAACTTCCACAATAATAGCAACAAAGATTCCATCAATGATCTTAAACAAGAAATCGATGCCCACGAAGGAGAAATATCTTAAAGGTAACAATAACATAAAGAAGGAAAATTAAACTCGGCAAATGAACTTTTCTACCCCGCCACATCCCCCAAAACAACCCTAATACAAGGCAACCATCTAAGATGGCATCCAATGAAACCTTATGATGTATCATACAGAGATATACGGTTTGCAATTGACAGATTGCCAGTGTTGTACCAAGGTACCAAAACCTAGTCAAAACAGCATTAGAGTGACAGACTTGCAGTATTACCCCAAGGTGGAAAAACCTAATCAAAACAACCTACAATTGCCTCGACTCCTTCAAACCGACCCAAAAATTAAATAGCCCTCTTAATCAAGACACGTTCAATGCAAAGCACAGTACAACTTACATATTGCTTCAAAATTCAAACTACAATATTTTTGCTGATCTCCAAGCATAAATTCAAACTATGATGTTCAAGGCTAGTTTAAAAGATTGCCCAGTTCGGATTACCATGCTGACCCAAAGAGATTTGGAAATCCATTAGCGAAATAAAAAAAAATCA
>LPNX010543535.1:138459-149161 GCA_001517045.1 Pseudotsuga menziesii | reverse complement strand
ATCAAGCATATGCTTTTACATCTTCACTTATCAAGCATATGCTCTAGTTATAGCTGCTAACTTTGGGCTTCACCAAGGCATATTTTGGTGTAGAGCATATAGCATGGAGTTCTAATGGATAATATTTGATCATTTAATTTATGCCAGCGAGTTTTGCAAGCATAATTTTAACTTGGAAAAACTGTTTTTAATGCATGCTCTTTGGTACTTTATTAGTTGCGATATTTTTCCTTACTGCCTACAACTTGTGTTTGAGTGAAAAAATATGTTAATTATATGCTTGTATCTTGTTTATTAGGAGCTGTGGCTAGCACCTCTTTGCATGATGAATCTGGAGGTGCTGTTGATCAGAATCATGGCGTTGGATCCTCCTCTTCACCATCATCATCAGGTGGGTTCACTGGGCTTCTTACAAGATGAGGAAGCCAAAAATATATTATAAATTATTATCATTGTTATAGTCATTCATATATTGTATAATTACCCCTTTATTGGGTATATAACATGCCACCCCTACTCAAAATGCTTTAGCCAGAATGCATGGCTGAAATGACAACCTCCTCAAGCCAATAACATAAATTCTAACTTTGTTCGGAGAACAAATTTACAATAAATAGCGATTTCACCATTCAACTGTTGCATGCGGCAACTATAATCAATTGCTGTCATTATGAGCATATACACTACTTTCTGTTCATAGAACATGAGAAATTGTGTTTATAATTATTGTTTACTCTTCACGAGGCTTAAAAGTTGAAGCCAAATTTGCCATTCACAGCTACTTGATTTGGCAGCTGAGAAGGTGAATTTTGGTGGCCATAGTATATTCCAAAGTTCAAACAAGACAAGGATGAAGACAGTCCAGAAGGGTAAGCACATATTATACCCAAAAAGAGGTAATTATTTTAATATGTATAATATCACTGATAATTAATATTATAATAATAGTTAAGTTGTACATGGGCATGGCCTAACTCATTATGAATAACATATTTTCTCCCTTGACTTGTAACAGTCATCTTAGGTAGATTAATGAGTCCTGAGAAATGATTCTACATGACGTTAATATGCCCCATACAGGAATAAAAAATGTGAGGTGTGATAATGTCTAGGCTAGGTGTAAGGGTATATGTGAGAGAAGATGTAAGAGGTGTAAGAGAACATTGCAACTCAACAAGCAATCAAAATCCACCTTTTCTTTCCTCTTGCAACTCAACAAGCAATCAAAATCCACATTTTCTTTCCTCTTGCAACTCAACAAGCTATCAAATTCCATTGGACTGTAATTTAGTGAACCTTATTAATGTGGAAACCGTAGTTTTATGGATAAATGTGTTGGGCAAGCTTAAATACTTTGCTTTCCAGGTTAATGTTGACAAATAGAGTGCTAAAAACGAAAAAATTCAACAATCTATCTGCACTGCTTTCTAAGTTTTGGGATTATCGTATGTTAAATTCGTAATGCCATTGCTCTTGTTTAGGTTCAAATCTAGTTTTAATGAAAATTGGAGTTGGAATTTACAATATCATATGGACAAATCAAAAGCAAAATCACTGATAATAAAAATTACTAAACCCCAAAGCCCTATGGGTGAAAGTGTTAGCCAAATTTGACTGTTGTGTTTTTCATCTTAATGTGGGTAGAGAGCATTTTGCCAAAAAGACTCAACAAGCTATCATCATTGCTTTTGGGATTACCCTATGCTTTGGAGGTACAAGGTTCAAGTCTATCTCCCCTGTTAAAATAGGTTTATACCATCTTAATGCAAAGTGGAGTTGGGATTCAATTCTCTACACAAGCAAAATTACTAATGGCATTGTTTTCCCTATCAAAAGTATAAGAAAGACAAATAGTTTTAAAATGTCATCAAAATCTTCTCTGTATCATTTTCTGCAATGCCTATCAAAAGTATAAGAAAGATAAACAGTTGTAAAATGTCATCAAAATCTTCTCTGTGTCATTTTCTGCAAACTTACTTTGGACTGATCGAAGAAGCATTTGCCACTCCTGATTGTTCATCTGCCAGAGAAGAATGTTGAGGAGGCTTACTGCTAGACTGCTGTTCTGCGATTCCAGCTGAGTGAGAGGGTCTGCACATTTGGAGCTTAAGGAGCCCTTTACTCACCTGCTTCTCACCCATGTTTCCAAACGCTTGGTTGAAGCCTCTCTTGCTTCCGGTTGCCATGACCAACCCATACTCACATTTAATACCATCATCCATGACCTGTGCCTGATTTTGCAATGCTCTGGCATGCTCAGTTTCAAAATTTGTCTTTGGACCTACAAACCCCATCAAACAAACCCTTTCCATTAAGGCACCTTCTACAGCATCCCAGGTTAAAGGTCAGGGATTGGCATGGATTTGTGCTACCACATATTCAAAAAAAAACAAACACCGAATTGCTGAGTGGGTTATGCGTTGATCTTAATGGGGCTTCTCTTCCTTCCACAAATCAACTTGGTGAACCCATATAAAGGTATACATTGTTGCTGTCTCAGTATACAAGAAAAAAGCAGATGGATTGGTCGCCCAAGCATGCAAAGATAACGCAAATGGTTGTGGTTCTAGGTAGATGCCCATAGATTATTGATAGAGAATACAGATGGGTATGGAGACAGGGTTGCATGAATGATAGGAGAAACCCTCAACTTGGCGCTCTTCTATAAGATCCATAACCGGTAAGCGAAGTGGAGGGGAGAATAGAAACCAATTCCTTTAATGAATCCCATTTTGGGAGTCAAGGTTGCTCTGGAGCTACACAGAAGTCGGAAGAGAAGGCACCCACCCATATTATTAGTAGGTGTTTTGTAATCTTCTTTTGTCTCCCCTGCGTTGGTTGTAATTTGTTCTCCCGCTTTTGGAATATATAATTGGGATGAGTTTTTGTTTTTTATAGGTTCTATAAAATTAATTTCAATCCTGCAAGTATACCAAAAAAAATCTATAGAGCACTGTGATTATCTATGTTGGTGTCTATTATTTCTTTGTAGGAATAAAATGAAAATATTGTCACTAAAAATATTTATCTTATTTATAAAAACTATAAAAAGAAAACAAAACACCCCAAGACAATTTCTTGACACTTTGTTAGTTGTAATTTTTTTATTTAATATAATGCAACAACTATGGTAATTGTACCTATGCATGCTTATTGTATATTTGTCTTCTATGTTTAGTTTTTTTTAAATAGATGCAACAAAATTACCTACTAGGTTTTATTGTATGCCATTTCTCGTAACATTAGTGTGTTATTTCTTCTATGAAGCTTGTGTGGATCATAAAAAAATTAATCAAAAATCATAACATAAAACATATGGTGGACAATAAAATGTGTGAAATCTTTATGTTTACTCCTAGAAAAATAGGTGTTTGAGGGAAAATGCCATAATCATGAAATTAACTAGTTCAAACTTACATGGACTTTTGCTTTGTATATATTATAGATATTTTCTTTGCTTTCAAACTTTGGTTGTCATTTTCTCTACATGGGCCCATTTAGAGAGGTGTTGCAAGATTTTTCTATGAGAATAATCACCCAAAGATATAATTGACCAAAGGATGGCTACTTCTTCACTCTCCTTTGGAAATGCTGTCTCCCCAAGTTCTTTTGAGCCAAAATTATAGGGTAGGAATACACACCTAGAGGCAAAGTATTAATGGAAGTATATTCCACAATATACATCATTATATGTATACAAGATGTTTCCACAATGGTAGGATAGTTTCCACTCATTCAATGTGCCGTTGCTTAAGCGACGCTTATGGGACTATTTGTCGCTTAAGCGACGCTTATGAGACTAGCCGTTGCTTAAGCGACGCTTATGGCCACATTTTCAAAAAAAAAATTTATCTTTGTGATTTTTGGTAGGTTTAAAAAAAGAAATCCACGCGCCATCGGATTTTGGATCGAAATGTAGTAGTGTTCCTTGGTTCAGAATGATAAGTGTTGAAAATTCCTAAGCATGACCTTACAAATGAACTAAGTATGAATAAATACGCTCAGAGTTATGTGGTGACATAAATCAAAGGTTCAGATATGCAACTAGAAAAATAAACGGTTATAAAAAATCAAATGTTCAGATTAATTGGCTGAAGCATTTGATATGGAATAGCTTGATATCTATATCGTCTTAAAGGACTATGTGTTGAATGGTTATACTAGGGATTTATTGATATTATTCAAGATAATGATATCAACATTATGTAATGATTATAAGTCTTTCCAAGTTTTTTGCTGGTATTTTTCTATGTTTTTGCCAAAAAAAATTTCCGGCCATGGTGTAGGTAGAACCAAACAGGTATTTGTCAGACATGTCTTCCTCCAACGAGGGGATTTTGGGAAGTCTAGAGGAAAGTGAGACATCCAGTAGGTCTACAAGGGAAGAACATCAACTAGCTGTCATAAGATTAGAAGAATATTCAATAAACACATGGAATTTTTTCTCAAAGAAGGGGGGTCATGTTCCTATGATGATGAAATAGTGGGATACATTGAGGTTCCCTTAAGGTACAAACACCTAGTGAAACAATGAATTTTTAGGGATCTTCCTCAAGTAAACACTAATTTTCATGTGAATGAGAGGATATATAGAATTGCACCATTGTCATTGCATGGATTGGGGTTGTTTTGCATGGACGACATAAAGGTTGGATACAACAGATGTACAAAATTGATGGAGTATGTTGGAACTTCTTACAACTACAGTGATTAGATGCACCTGGTCCAATATACATGAAGTATATGTAGATATGGGTTGTCAGCGAATTATACACAACTGAAAGACAAAGCTCAAAATAAAGGAGCAACATTGTACATGGGCGGAAGGCTAGAAACAACTGATAATATTGCGGGGTTTATAAACAGTACACAACCGAGGTCTACACTTAAGCAACCCAACTACATATTCGATTCACATGAAGGAAACCGTATCTTTGTATGTGTAATTAAATCAACAGCTGCTGGCAAAGAACTACTTATTAATTACAATTTGAATCATGTAGATACAAACACGGTTAGTATGGTTGTGGTACATCCAACAATTTAACCAACTTTTTATTAATTATTTTAACATCTATAGGACCTTTTTCGTTAGAATATAATTATAATTTTCTAATAAATTTCCTATGTTGACTTCGCAGGAAGGTGATCGGGGGCTCATCACCCCAGCAGAAGGTGAGAGGACTACATGATCCGTGAGTAAACATGTATACAACAAAATGTTATGTTTTAAAATTGTTTTAGTGAATATTCTGGTTTTGTTAGGTAATTTTTAATATGTTTTTGATGCAGGGTGCTCTTAGGGGCACCTCGCTCTCTATAGATGTTAATAGACCTTAATCATGGCGGCAGGTATACATCAACATTTCCAATGTAATAAATTTAGGATGGACAAACAAATCTGTTGTTATATATTTTCATTACTATATTAGGTTCGTTTATATAATGTTATCTATTTTCCATGCAAAGTATTGATTAGGGAAGCCAACCGACTATTGATTAACCAATTACAACATCAGAGCAATAGGTAAACATGAATGTAATTCTCCATTTGAAATACTTTAAAATCATACGCATGTATATCATGTAGCATAATGTTTATTTTTTTATATATTTTTCGTTTATATGTTTTTTTCATGATGGTAATGTTGTCTACTTTTTTTGCAGGTTGATGACTGGGGAAACTCACCAACTCTTGATTAGACGAATGGACTCTTGAGGCAACCTGTAAACCTAAATGTAATTCCACATTCTAAATACTTCAAAATTGTACACATATAAAACATGTAGCATAATGTGTATTTTTGTTATGTATTTGTTAGATTTTACAAATTGCTTTCATTGTGATAATGTTCTCTACTTTTTTTGTAGGTGGATGATCGGGGTAGGTCCCCAACTATTGATCAGACCACACCCCCGTCTAGGAATCAGGTAAACCTAGATGTAATCCTATGAATCTATCATGATAGAGAATTTTTGTTAATATAAATTTTGCGCACACTATTGCTTCAAAGACTAAGCAATGTTTTATATATTTTAGTTGCAAACATAGGATTCAGTTTATGAAACACCATCTCAACACTCTTTACACTTTGAGGTCTTTGGTTTGATCAAAGATAATGAAATTAGTGGGTCTACATACCCGTTGAGGATGCTAAAGAAGACCATGGAAAAACAAAATGTGGAACTGCTTTTTTTGACATTGACAATTCCACAAACATAAGAGACCAAATCAAAGATACAATTGTTGTTACAGAGATGTCGACAATTGCAAGTAAGTTCCCGAATAATAATGTAAATTCATTTAGAACTTTATAATATTTAATTTTATATGCTATTGAACTTATAATACAATGGTTTGAATTTATAGGAAGTTATGCAGCTTTATAGTGATGTTCAAGGTGTTGTTGGTCCCAGTGACCAAACCACTCCACGTACACCACATACTACTCCCTTGTTGTCCACTGAATAGTCAGCAACACGCTATGCGACACCCCCGAGGCCAGCAGAGGGTGCAGCCGATGTTGACCGACCCTCAACAGATGCTGCAGAAGAAGGGGTGGATGTAGGGTAAGATAGAGAGGTGGATGCATTTCTTGGATCTTCTCTTGTCACTAGCACTGGTTCAGTAGTGAAAACATTTTTGGTGAATGAAGAACTAGTTCCAATAAATATAGAGAAGATTCTAGGTGATTATGTATTGTTCAATTTATTTTTTATAATTTGTGTCTAATATACCGATAATATTTTTTAATGTTTACCAATGATGGAAATAATGTTTCGCAGGAAATGATATATTTTGTAAACATCTGAATGATTTGTCCTTGGAGATATTCGGGCCCACCATCCGTACAAGGTGGGACAAGCAGTAAAAGTATTTAAAGGATGAGCTGACTAATCTCTTGGTTGATATATTCGGAAAAGATACCTTCGATACTTCGAAGTTCCTATAGAAGGTTGGAAAACATTTAAAGATTTTCCGAGACTAGTATATTGTTCACCTAGAAAAGAACCATAGGTATGAGCTCCCTCTAATGATTCCATCTATGGAGTGGAAAGCCCTGGTGGAATATGGAAAAGAGAAGGGCCTGAGAAAAGTAGGAAAGATACCACCAGGAACAGGGAGGTATGCAATACATTCGAAAATGTACTGGTAAGCCTTATTATTATTAGTTTTTATATCAAATTTGGAACATCAACTCAGCATATTTCAACACTTGATTAGGCTCTCAGACACATCTAAGGCCACCAAGGAAAGAATTGTAAAAGTTGGCCAACACAAGCTTGGGCCTGGTGGTTACTCGAACTTGGTGGCCCGATATGTAAGTATCGCAAAATCTGAATCCACATCCAAATATCATACAACTAATTATTTTCATTTTGTTATGGAAAAAAATGTAAAATTAATGACATCATACAAATATGAAGGCCGACTAGTTCAAAGAATTGCCCAATGCAGATTACATGAAGCTTGGCTTCGAACAGGGCTTTGACGCCGTTGTTGAACGCCGAAGAAGCTTTTATGGGCATACTGCATGATCTTCTATTGATCCATCTGGTGCACATGTATGTAAAAAATGTATAGTTTAATGATAATTTATTAATTCTCATGTAATTTATTCGTTATAAATAAATTAACATAAATTATTTATTCCTTTTTGAGCAGGAAAGTAATTATCCCGTTCATGTCGACGATGTACATGACCAACCAGATGACGATCATGATTCGATTCCTGGTAATGAATTTATTAATATGCTATTGTTTTGTATAGATAATTGCAGATGATGAACATTAATTATAATTCTACACAATTCAACTGCAGAGCATGTAGATGCAAATAACACTGAACAAGTTGAACCTGTACATGATAATGATGAACATGCTGATGTTCCCATGGATGGTAAAAAACCACATTCGTAATGTTTTTTTAAATGAATTACTCGTATTTATAAAAATAAAAATATATTAATGAAAGATTTTGACATTATTGCATAAATTCATTACCCCTCGCCGGTAGTTCAACCTTGCGAGTAGTCTAGTAGGGAGACCGAGGATCATATTCCGAAAGATGTGACTCTGACTAAATATTTAAAGAGAAGAAAAGTTAAAAGGAAGTGACTAAACAAATTTTGAGTAATTCTTATTTATAATAAAAAAATTTACACGGTTTTTTCCTCTGTTTCATGAATGAATGGTTAAATGAATGCTTTAATGAATGGTTTACTGATTTGTTTTATCTGCCATTGACTAAATGAATGGTTTAATGAATGGTTTTTTCAGCTGTTAAATGATTGAATGCTTTAACGAATGATTTAATGAAAGCATCTTTTAGCTATTGAGTGAAATATTTTGAAGTAGATGCACTGTTATTTGCATTGTATATGCATTGTGAAATAGTAAAATAAATTGTTATTTGCAAGTAGATGCATTGGGTTTAGGTAATTGAGAGTGATGTGAGCGAGGGGGGCGGGGGGGGGGAGGAGTCATAAGAGCTTCCACCTTGATGTGGTTGGTCTTGTTTAGTAGAGAATATTAAATTATACTCGAAACAGAGAGGAACTCAATGAATGGTAAGGAAGAATACATTAAAAAAACAACTATTTCTATAATTTTAGTGTTTAATTTTCACTATTGATATTTGAATCGTTCATTGGAACTTGTTACAAATAGAGTCGAGAAACATTTTCATAGTTAAGAGGTAAGAAATGGCATTTTGATGTGATCGATGGCCTTATATACATAGTGTTTTTGGTTATTCATGTTTTATCAGGTGATTTGTTATTAAAAATTAATTTACTTGAATAGTTGAATAGTATTGTAATTTACATTGTAACAGTATTGTATTTATTTAGATTGGTTTTGTTATTTTCATAAACAAACAAAAATTTATTTGATGGGTCCTAACATAAAACTATTGCGACAGGACAAAATTTGAAGTATGTTGAATGATGTTTTGAAAGGTAAAGCATAAGAAGACAATGTGAAGCTCCACAAATAAAGGTATAATTATGTTTTCTTTTGTTTGATTGAACTCTGTATTCGGTATTTATGCATGTGCACACACACACATTTAGTTGATGATGATGATTACCATAAATTCATGTGAACTTTGTTCTATTTGATCTAAAAAATTACCTTAAATAGTTTGATTTATCAAGATAACTGCCCCCTTGGTAATAATTTACAAATTCCATATAGCTATGAATTCCATATGTACATGAAAATATATGGGAAATGGCCATTTGTCATCAGACATATGGCTATGAATTACATTTTATTCATTTGTCATATTGTTTGAACATTGAATCATCCAAGTAAAACTTATATGCATGTGCATGACATTGAATTGAAGGATCATAAGAGGGCACACTATTTTCTTTGTGGGTGAGTCCTGATTTATTTCTTTTATTTTAAATCTAAATTATAAATAGGGACTCATTTTTGCATTTCAAATTACACCAAGATATCTTCCACATGTAAAAACATCCTCCATAAAGCAATAATGGATGATGACAAGTAGAAGAAAACCCCAACCTCCAAAATCCCTAAGATGCAATGTTTCACCTTGTCCACAAAAGTGTCCAAGAGAAGGCCTCTCCAAACTGAAAGGAAACCTAAACTTATGTTGTGTCTGCCCTAAGTCACCTTCAAGAAAGATGCCCCTCCAATACTCATATTCATATAGCAACAAAAAAAAAAAAATTCTAAGAGATATCGATCTTTATATATCCAATGGACTGATCCAATACTAAATTAATATAGAACCAAGGCCTTCCTTCATTCAAAAGTATCCTCCAAGGTTGAGCGCTTGCTAAAAGAAGACTTTCAATAGTGTCCTCAATCCTATGTAGACGTAGTTGAAATGCCTCGTAAATGGAACTGGATTCCTCTAAGGATGACTTATGTGGATTGGATTAATATTTTTAAGCCTCATGTGATATATAGAGGAGCCTTTATAACACATCAATGTTTCCATACTTCTTCACTGCTAAGTTTTTATTGCCTAGATTGTACCTTCATTATGCTAGGAAAGGTGCACAAAACTCTTGAAAAATGAGTCAAAGGTGGATTAGCCCTCAATGAAAGTGAAGACAAGCCAATTGGGCCAACTCTTGTGAAAAAATCACCCTACAATTCTTAGAAATCAACATAATATGCCATGTGAGCTTCCTAGAAATGATAATGATGAATTGCTACTGTTGATTCGACGCTAAGAGATAGTTCTTTGCTGCTACAATATGCCCAAGGACACTTTTATGCTATTTTTATTTACACATATCTCACCCAAACATGGTATTTTGAAACCTATTGTTGTGTTATACCCATTAATGCTTCCTAGATTTCAAGGTTTAGAGCCATTCTCATTAATACATCTTCCCAAAAACTGGATTACTGCTGACTAGGAGCTCAAATAGGGCTGAGAAATGATTTTAAGGACCAGGATGTGCCCAAAAACATGGATATTTAGGCTCATTATTGTTGTTCATTACACTACACTTCCCATAGACATGGACTTACTTCTCAAATGTCCACAAACTCTGCCCAGAACAAGCTCAAAGCCATATCAAATTTTCTAGATATCATTGTTTACTACTGATACTTATTATAAAAAGTTCCTAGGTCTAAGTTTTAGCCACTTTACGTCGGTTTCCAACCATGGTAATGCTACAGACATAAGTCAATAAATTAAGATCAGCATCA
>LPNX010543535.1:98067-137322 GCA_001517045.1 Pseudotsuga menziesii | reverse complement strand
TTTTGTGGGTTTTGACTAACAACACTATGATATTGGGATTCCATGCCTATATTTACAACTTTCTTATTTGTCTGCTTAGGCTGTCTCAATCGAGGTGCCACACTATGCATAGTTACCACACAACAAGACATAAGAATGTATTGAACATGTAGTGTATTTCTTGCAATTGATGATAGGATCGAAATATTTGAGGGTATCTACCAAATGTCACACTAACATTTCACATTACAAATGTCTTGAAACTACCATTATATGGAACAATAACATTTTTGTAACCAAATACCTGTTGTAGTTGTGGGTTTTCTAGGTTTACAGCCACATTATCATGGATGTTCAAGTCAATGTTTTGGAGTCTACCAATGGGTCCATCTTTAGGACCATGAATTATGCTTGGGGGTGTTGCCTCCCAATATTGCAACACACTTTTTGGAAATAAGGATGCACCAAGATCTAGGGATGTCAATGACCACAATGTGCTTTAATGCGAAGATATTTGGGTACACTACCAAGTTCACATTCAAATCCTTAGTCAAGCAGCAGAAGAAAATATTAGAGATCAGAAGGGGTAGAAACCTCTCTATTCTCTTCCATCATCAAAGATTTAATAGAACCTCCTACAACAAAGGTAGTAGCTTCAAAATTGTGGATGCTCTTGACATGACTGAAGGAGACTAAAAGAGACCTGCAACAGCTTGAATTTGTCCCAAAAGGCCCGGGAGATTGATTATGCAACATGTAGGAGCGATTACACCATCTAACGACCCGTTTGGAATCTATGAAAACCTGTATCCTATCAGTACCTTTATCCATTTAGTGTTCTTCCATAATCAAATAGCTAATAGGACCTCAACAGCAAAGGAAATTGCTTCAGAAATTTGGATAATCTTGAGATGAGTGAAGGGGAATGAAAAGAGACCTGCAACATCTTGAATTTTTTTCAAAAGGCCTTGGAGATAGATTATGCAACCTTTAGGAGACATTACACCATTCAATCACCAGTTTGGAGTCCCTAAAAATCTGTATCATATAAGTACCTTTATCTAATGCAATATTCGATGCTCTTTGGCCATCAAAGATCTAATATGACCTCCAACAACAAATGTAATAGATTCAGAATTGTGGAACCCAGTGACTTGAGGGAAGGATTCGACTGAGAAGATATCTATAGCAGGTTTATTATGTTTCAAATGGTCTAGGAGATAGATCATGCAACCATGCAACTTGTAGGAGCCATTCCACTATTCAACTACTAGTTTGGACCTGCATCCTATCACACTAGTGGAAAATGAGATATTAGTGACCAAAATCCACATCTCAATGACCACTTTTGGTTTGACGATCGCTGGTGTCTAATTTACGGTCTTTTATTACATGACTAAAATTGGTAATTTATAGCTTGTCAATTGGTCATATATTTGGTCATTAATTTGGTCATATATTTGAATCAATGACCAAATATATGACCACATTTATGACCAAATTAATGACCACATGACAAACTAAAATATGACCAAATTTGGTCGCGCAATAAAAGACCATAAATTAGCCACCAAAACTGTTTTTTGGTCATTGATATGAGAATTTTGGTCATTTTTGGTCATTTATATCTCATTGTTTGGTCACGTATCTCTCAATTTTTGGTTATTTTATATACGAATTTTGATCATTAATCTCATTTATTAATGGTCACTAATTTGATCATTTTTAGTTGTTTTATGTGTGGTTATTATATTTTAGTAGTTTTAATGGTGCCTATTACAAATCAATATAAATTTTTAATATGATATTATGTTTAAATTAAAAAAAGAATCATACATCATTTATCATTATCTAATACATATGTGAATTATGCAATGCCACATTAATTAGTTAATTACAACACTTATAAATAATATAAAACATAACCATATAAGTATTAAACCACACAAATTATATTATATGAAATGTCAAGTATTACAATAAATATGAGTTTTCTCAAAAACTATCTCCATATACCTTTACATGAAAATATCTAGTACATCGATGACTTTTCAAAATATTACAATGGCTAGACCATCCCACTTGTACTTGGTTGCAAAGCCATACTTAGATCCCAAGACAACTTTGAAACCATACTTAGCAGCTTGAAACCCTCAGTAACAGGCTCTTGATACTCAATGGAAAAGCCTTAGCAACATGATCTTCATACTCAATGACCCACTTAGTTAAGTTCACTTCTGCAAAATCCAATTAAAAAATCTCACTTGTAAAGTAGAAAAACAATGAATTGTAAAGTAGAAAAACAATGAAGCAAATTATTTATAATGTTCAATATCTAACAACAATAACCAAGTTCATGTGTAAAATACAAAAATCTAATCTAACAAATTCAAATTAAGAATTCAAAACACATTAATGTATTATCTTTTATGTAGTTATTTGGTGTACGAGAAATAAAAAACCATTGTGCAATGGTATATTTTAAGTACAATTAAGTGCAATGGTACATTTCAGTTTACTACATTAAATTACAACAATCATGCTTAATTATAACTATCAAATAATTGGAATTGTCAATGTAGGCATTTGGATTACTAGACCTCACTAACTAGACATAAATTCGAGTGCACTACAACAAAAAGAATTTACAAATTCAACTAGCCACTTGACTATAGTTAAAAAATATTACCTGTACCATAATAGCACTAGAATGAATCGTAGTTGCACCCCAACCATGATAGGCAACAACCTTAGAACTTCCTATTAGATTTTTAACATTAAGCTAGTATAACATTAGGATCTTTAACTAAGAGAACAACAAGCACAACAATCAAACACAAGAGACAATGAACATAGTGTTTTTCCTCGGGGAAACCATAAATGGAGAAAAACCCACAACTTCCTCAGAGATAAAATCAACACCAAAAGTAAAACCCCAAAACAGTAAGATGATCTCCCGACAGCAGTAACCTTCTTTCTATCTAGCCCTAGTGTCTTCTCCCTCCTCAACTATGTGCTACACTTGAGTGTTTATGAGTTGTGTGCTAAATAGAGAGGCTAGCTTTCTATTTATACTAATCCTGACATGACTAAAATCCTACTAGGGCTGACCTCTCTAGGAGAGTCCAATAATTCTAGTGCCCCGGAACTGCGGGGACTTTAACCCTTAGACAATATGAGGGTTACCCATAATGACTTGACATGACTTGTTTACATTATAGATCTTCCTGATTAGAACATCGGGGCATGACATGACTCAAGTACATTACAAATACATCCCAGAATAAACATCGGGTTACAATACATAAGAAATACAAGTGAATACATTCAGAAGTTACATATACATCAACACTCCCTCTTAACTAGGAAGGTACTCTCTCGACACAATTTTCAGCACAAGTATTCTTGTCTGTATCATCTGGGTCATCGTCAAGCTCTCATCATATTCATCTTCAAGTCATCTCCATCTAGATCTGGATCATCAATTAATTTGGATCACCATCACTAGACCATACTCGATTTGGATCATCAATGGATCACCATCACTGGATCTAGATCATCATCACTGGATCTGGATCATCACTCGATCTAGATCACCATCACTGGATCTGGATCATCACTCGATCTAGATCACCATCATTGGATCTAGATCATCACTCGATCTGGATCACCACTGGGTCATAATCACTGGATCTGGATCATCACTGCTGGATCTGAATCATCACTCGATCTAGATCATCTCAGAGACATCATAACTGGATCTGGATCATAGCTGATCTGGATCATCATTGGGTCATCATCATATGTGCTATCTCATGATTATTCTTGTCACAGGAAGTTCTACAGAGCCAACCCTTTTTCATGCTGGGTGTAGGCCTACCTCCTCGGAGGTATTTGGGATCCCTTACATCTGACCTACTCATCATAATGGCCAACACTCACATCTGACCCTGACTCATCAGAAAAGCACAGCACTTACATCTGGCCTTGACTTGTCAGAAAGGCGCTCAGTCCTATACTGAGGGTTCTTGGTAACTGACTAGGTGCCTCCATTCAGAGAATGGCAGTAGCCCTTACATCTGACCTACTCGTCAGAATGGTTGGCACTCACATCTGACCTCCTCGTCAGAAAGGTGGTAACCCTTACATTTGATCATGTAGGACCTCATCCTAAAGTCACATCAGAATGGCCGGCACTCACATCTGACCTACTCATCAGAAAGGCGGTAGCCATTACATCTATGTAGGATCTCATCCTACATTACAATGGTTGGCACTCACATATGACCTACTCATCAGAAAGGAAACAACCCTTATATCTGCTCAAGTGGGAAGACATCCCTCAATCACATCAGAATGGCTCAGCACTCATATCTGACATGGAAGGAACCAATCCTCTCACCATGATAGAATGGCTCAGCCCTTACATCTAACCTACTTGTCAGAATGGCTTCTGGACTCATCACTTCCCCTTGGAAGGGACCTCGATCTGGAGAACACCAAGCTTCTCCTTGAAGTACTCAAACTTCACTCTGGCCAATGGCTTCGTCAACAAATCATTTATTTGATCGTCCATCGCAATATACTGGAGCTTCACTGCTCCCCTCTGCACCATATCCCTGATATAGTGATACTTGATCTCGATATGCTTCAACTTGTCATGGAACACTGGGTTCTCTGACAACTTCACACAACTCTGGTTTTCACAGTGTATACAAGTAGCATCCAGTTGGAGATCAAATAAATCATACAGTAGCTTCCTGAGCCATACTGCCTCACAAATAACTGAACAAGCTGCGACATACTCTGCTTCAGCTGTACTCAGTGCCACACAGGATTGCTTCCTGCTAAACCAAGAGATCACACCGGATCACATATTGAAGCAACATCCTGAAGTGCTCTTCCTATCGATGGCACTACTTGCCCAATTTGAATCAACATAACCATCCAGGTTAATCTTTTGATTCGTATCATACTTGAGCCCATAATCAACCATACTTCTCAGTTATCTCAGAATATGCTTTGTAGCAATCAAGTGAACACGTATCTGATCTGTCAAGAACTGGCTTAAGGTGTTCACAACAAAGCAAATATCTGGTCTAGTGTTTGTTAGGTACATCAAGGACCCAATCATCTGACGATACATCGTACCATCAACCGAATCTGATGAAGCATCTCTTAATAGCTTCAGGTTCGATGCCATAGGTGTGGCCATAGCCTTGCAGTCCATCATCCCAAACCTTTTCAGGATCTCTACTGCATACTTCCCTTGTCCAAGGGAGATTCCATTTGCACTCTACCACACCTCCATACCTAGAAAATAATGCATCATACCCAAGTCCTTCATTTCGAACTCGGCAGCAAGCTTTCTCTTTGTATCAGCAATCAACCCATCCATACCTATCACAAACAGATCATCTACATATAGTAGGAGCATCATTGGGTTGCCATCTTTAACCTTGTAGTAAAGGTTGGAATTTGCTTTACTCTTGGTAAATCCCAAACTGGATAGAAAGCTGTTAATTCTACCGTACTAAGTCCTAGGTGTCTGTTTCAAATTGTACATGGCTTTCTTCATTCTGCATACATGAGACTCTTTGTCTTGTGTCTCAAAACCAAGTGCGTCTGTTCTACATACACTTCCTCCTCCACTACACCATTCAAGAAAGTAGTCTTGACATCCATTTGGTGTATCTTCCATTTCATCACTACAGCCAGGGCAAGTACTGATATGATGGAAGTGTATCTGGCTACAAGTGCAAAGGTTTCTTCATAATCTATTCCTTCTTTCTGTGAGAAACCCCAAGCAACAAATCTTTCTTTATAATTCTCATGCTATTGTCTGCAGCATGCTTGATCTTGTAGATCCATTTGGAAGTTACAACTGACTTCCCGTCTGGTCTTGGGACAACATCCCAAACATCATTCTTCATGATCGATTGATATTATTTGATCATAGCATCCTTCCATTCTTTCCATTCTGCCACTTCTTCATAACTGGAAGGTTCTTTATCAATGAAATCACATAGTAATGCTACATACCCGGAGTAGGATCTAGTCCTTTTTCTTTCTCTGTGATTCTCTTATGGAGCACCATATCTTTCCGCACCTTGGATAAGTTCTCATACCCAAGCAGGTTTCCTCTTATGAGGATTCTTCTCTGGAGGTGGATCTACAAGTCTTTGTGGTTCTTCAAACTCTTGATCTTCTTCTTAAGTTTCTTCATTCATGGTTGTATCATGAATTCTGGGTGCTTCTACTTCTTCGGATTCTTCAACAGGTTTCTTTCTGGATTTGTTGTAATCCGTGTCTTCATCAAATGTCACATCCCTGCTGATGTCGATTTTCTTGTATCCTGGGAAATATATTCTGTAAGCCTTCGAGCTTTCAGAGTATTGCACAAATATAACCTTCTTTCCTGAAGGATCTAATTTTGTTCTCTTTTCTTTTTGAATGTGTATGTACACAGGACAGCCGAATATTCTGAGATGGATGACTTCTGGTTTCTTTCCAGACAAGACTTCTTTAGGAGTCTTGTTCTCGAGTACTCTATATGGAGTATGGTTCTGTACATACACTGTTGTTTTGGTAGCTTCCTCCCAAAGATGCATAGGAAGATCTTGATAATGAAGCATTTCTCTTGCAGCTTCCATGATAGTTCTATTCTTCCTTTCTGCAATCCCATTTTGTTGTGGATTATAAGGAGTGGAAAAATCCCTCTTAATCCCCGAGTCTTTGCATAACTCTTTGAATTCATTAGATGTGAATTCTCCACCATTATCTAATCAAAAGGTCTTGATCTTCTTGTCTGTGTGATTCTCGATCAAGGCTTTGAATTCCTTGAACTTGTTGAATACTTCATATTTGTTCTTCATGAAGTAAATCCATGTATTCCTAGAAAAGTCATCAATAAAAGAAACATAGTATACATACCCGCTTAGTGAGGTTGGAGTGGATGATTTCCAAGATTCCTTTTTCTTTGCTTTCGCTACTTGGAAATGTCTTCTTTGTATTCTTTCCTTTCACACATCCTTTGCAGGCCCCGTCATGTTTTGATTGAATTTATGGAAGACCTTCAAAAACTTTGCTTGCAATTGGTAGTGCTCTATAATGCACATCTGCAAGCCTTCTATTCCAAAGTTCATTTGGATATACTGTGTCATGGACCAAGGCTTGTTCTGGATGACCCTTCAATTTGTATAGACCTCCTTCTTTTTCCCTAATCACTACTGCATCATTAATAGTCTTTCCCTTTGGCCACATGATGACTTGGCCATCTATGAATGCAACCCTCATGCCTTTTGTATCTAATGTAGATATGGAGAGAAGGTTCTTCTTGAGTCCTAGTATCAACAATACATCTTGCATCCTCATAGACTTTTGAAAGTCTAGTTTAAAATAATATTCCCCACTACCTTATATTGGATATTGGTAGTCATCTCCAAGCTTCACCTTGTGAGGTGATTCATGTTCTAAAAGTTTCACAAAGGATTCTTTGAATCCTGTCATATACTTGGAAGCCCAACTATCTATAAGCCAATTATTGCTTTCGTGTGTGATATTTCCCATGAGAGCAGAAATCAAGACATATTCTTCATCACTTGAAGAGTCTTCACTTTCATATCTAGTTTTCTTCTTGGATGGTTCATTATCCTCTGTAGCATGAGCATAATGTCTTTTCTTGTTTCCCTTTTTCTTATTTTGTCTTTTAGGACAATCTTTTGCAAAGTGTCCTACTTCATCACAGGTATAAAATCTGCCTCTAGATAAATATTTTCTAGAGTTAGTTTTAGAAAAATGCTTACCTCTGGAGTGATGAGAACTTCTTTTGGTTTTCTTGGAATGTACTATGAGAGCTTGATCTTCACTTCCCATCTTCTCTTCTCTGAATTCTATCCTAGATTCTTCTTGAGAGCATTATTCCCATAGTCTGCTGAACTTGACTAACTTCTTTCTGGCACATATCCCTTGAATAAAGGAGTCCCATGATCTAGAAAGACCATTCAAGGTGGTCATTACAATCTCAACATTTTCCACTTCTTCACCTACTGCTTCCAGTTGTTCTTTGATTTGAGAAACTCTTTTGAAGTAAGACTGGATGGTTTCTTCATTCTAAATCTTCACATTCTTCAATTGGTTTCTCAGAGTCATCTTCTGGTTTATGTTCTTCCCTTCAAACAATTTGGTTAAGGCATCAAACATAGCTTTAGGTGTCTTTAGGGAGGAAACCTGTGGTATGAGATGATCCTTGATAGAATCAATAATGATTGTCTTTTCCATAACCATCTTCTTCTTGTGTAAGGCCTTAGCTTCATCTCCCTCTGGAACTAGAACCTCCTCATTGATGTAGGAGTCCAACTCATTCTCTTCCAAGATTAAGGAGATCCTATACTTCCAGGCTCAGAAGTTATCAGTTCCCTCAATATTTTCTTCAAGCTTGGTATGCTGAGACATCTTAACTGAGAACCTCAAATGGAAATACAAAAGATTTAGATCTTACCAGTTCAAGATGTCAGATCTAGATTTGTGCCGAAATTCTGCAGTGATGGTTCAGAAGTAGATTAGGGTTTTGCTTTTTCCGGAGTTATGTCCAACCAATTGCTTTGAAATTGATCCCTAACTTTGATTTTAGGGAGGAGATCAATTCAGGCTTGGGATCACTAAAAAATTCCTCTTCTGTGAAAAGCCCTAATTTCTGGCAGTAGTGTTAGGTCCAAAATTGAAAAACCTTAGAATTGGATTCTGCTTCAACAGAAAGATGCACCCTAAGGAGGAGAGTTATTCCAACCTTATTTTTCTAAAAAATTGTGGAGAGAGATCCACAAAGTAGGAAGCCCTAGTTCCCACAGCTGCACAGTGTCTTGTTCTTAGGTTAGCTCTAATACCATGTTAGATTTTTAACATTAAGCTAGTATAACATTAGGATCTTTAACTGAGAGAACAAGAAGCACAAAAATCAAACACAAGAGACAATGAACACAGTTTTTTTCCTCGGGGAAACCATAAATGGAGAAAACCCTGCAACTTCCTCAGAGATAGAATCAACACCAAAAGTAAAACCCCAAAATAGTAAGAATATCTCGCGACAGCAGTAACCTTCTTTCTATCTAGCCCCAGTGCCTTCTCCTTCCTCAACTATGTGCTACACTTGAGTGTGTATCAGTTGTGTGCTAAATAGAGAGGCTAGCTCTCGATTTATACTAATCTCAACATGACTAAAACCCTACTAGGCCTGACATCTCTAGGAGAGTCTAATAACCCTAGTAGGGCCGACCTCTCTAGGGCCAGAACTACGAGGAATTTAACCCTTAGACAATAGGAGGGTTACCCAAAATGACTTGACATGACTTATTTACATTATAGATCTTGCCGATCAGAACATCGGGGCATGACACGACTCGAGTACATTACAAATACATCCGGGAATAAAAATCGAGTTACAATACATAAGAAATACAAGTGAATACATTCTGAAGTTACATATACATCAACACTTCCAGCTTCTTGGGGAAGCATATAAATCATGATCTTAGGCTCATTACATCTTTGGATGTTGAGAACACCATTTTCCAAAGCACACTCATAATAATCAGCATAGGCCATTACTTTGGTCCAATGAAACAAGTGACAAGCAACCTACACTGGGAAAAGACTAGAGGAATTAGCTAATCAATAAATATGTAAATATATACAAAAATACATACATGCATACCTCATTTACTTCATAACCAAAATCCTAAACCCTTAGTTTTGTTGAAAGATGTAATACAATTTTGTTTGCATTAGATATGTTGAGCATAAGAGGTTTATTTGTACAAAAATATATGTCAAACCTCGCAAGGGGTAAAATTGCCAAATGCAGAATTGTAAGCTTTGTGGAAAGGAGATAAATGGAATTGATAAGCCATTTGAAATACCACCTTTGCAAAAATCCCCGCACATGAAGTTGGACTCTTGCCAATCAACACTAGACATAATGCAAAAAAACTCATAAAGATAATAATGGAAAGAATAAGAAGGAAGACAAACATGCTATGCCACTTGAACCCGCAGCTGGAAGAATAGCAAAAACTGCAAGAACCATAGGCATATTGGGAGCACCTGGAAGTGAGAGGAACTCCACAGGTTTACCTTCTATAAGAGCATCGTCTTTCCATGTTCCCATAAATGGGTCGAGGCATAACCTTCCGTCAAATAAATTGTTGAAAGACAGAAGAAGGAAGAAACTGATAGGATTATGGGTAAGGATTTCCCATCTAGCAGCTTACCATTTAGAATTTCCAAGTCATTCTACCTTGTAGTGATTCATGTTGCTGACATTGTTGACCATGAATAGAAGAGCCCTAATATGAGTTATGACAAGTTGAAGTGAGCAATGAAAAAGGACAAAATCACTACTAGATTGGAGGACCTTAAAAAATCATGGGAAAGCACTAAGGTGCACAATAATGGCTTATAGTTGTAAGAATAGAAGGTGAAAGACCTTCCATCTTTCTTGGTTAATTTTCCCAAGGAGGAACACTTTATTAAATACAGTGTTGCATTTCCATATATTAAACATGTGGCATTAATATGTTAATTTTTGGATAAATTCATCCAAAAGATAGGTGTGTTGAATGCTAGGTGTGACAAATGTTGTACAAGTCATTACCAATAACACTTCTAATTAATGGAGAAGCACCCCACATTTTTTTAAACTCCATGTGCTTCCCCTTATATCAATTTAATTTTTGAGGATATGAGAAAAATTTACTATGTTAAGGATGATTGAATCAGTGAGGAACATCACAAAATTCTTATATAGCCATGCATATGTTCTAAGCCTAACGATAAAATTGAAAGGTAACAACAAATTGGTGTATTCCCTCCTTGTGGACATCCTGGATAGTAATTGCATGTATTCCATGTCACCTTTCCTTGTCTACCTTATTCTTATTATGTCATATTTACCTCATTTTATACATTCTCATGCCACCTATATCCTCTTTCTACTTAATACACACTTGTTTGCAATTGAGCCTTGTTTGAAACTGAACCTCACCAAGATACGCAATGTCAAGAAACTTCCTCAGGATTTCTCAAAATATTGTACAAAACACATAAGGATATATCTCTTATAGTGTAGTATTTCAACGGCCCATTTATAGATCATGCCTTCCTTATCTCTTATTTCTCTTTGTGGCTGTCCTCAAGAGTCAAGACCTTTACATTGTTACAATGCTTCAGACTTATATATTCTTTGTAAAACAATTTCATTTTTGAATAATCTAATCCCTCTCAACATTTTCCTAAATGCATGTCGTTATACCTAGTTTGGACTACCACCACAGGCAAAAAGGCAAAGACCTCCCAAAGTTTTAAATCAAGGAAATGGATTCAACTTAGTTTATGCTTACATCTACTACTATCCAGTAAGCAAAAGAAACTAGATAATAATGATACTTCCTGTGTACAAAGGTTGACTAGATGTTTTACACAAAAATTAATGACTTACTAGCACATAATTGGGGAACCTGCTCCTGCCATTTTCCAAGTTCCCAAAGCTTTGGAACTTGTAGGAAATATTCCAAAATCAAGGGTAGCACTTCCTAGAACTTTGGGAGTTTTGCAGGAGCATGCCTTTCCCAATATCAATGTCATAACATTATGTGGGTTCTTGGCTGTTTGGAGCCCAAATTAACCTTGTTTTGTGCATTTTTATACAACATCAACCTAATTGGACCACAAATTGCCAACTAAGAAGGATGCACCCTTACAAATCTTTTTATTTTCCTAGGTTCCACGCATAGAGTCCTAATTGATTTGCAGGTTTAATGGTTGTTGTTTTATTTTCCATAGTTTTATGAAGTCCTTTAGTTTAATGGCTATCATGTCCTAAGTCTAATGAATACCTTTGTTATTCATCTTTTCTTTTTTATTTCTTGTCAATCTGGATCAACGAGTCTAGGGTGGTTTTGAGATGTGTGCAAGTACTAAGTAAAATTAGGCCATTCATTGTCGATCTGGTCAATTTTCAAACCTATTTATAATTATTAATAAATAATATTGAGAGTGATTAGAAGTACAGGAAAACTCTAAAAAATGAAGTTCTAATTTTTGGTCGAATCCTATGTTTTAATATTAAAATTTAATAGCATACATACAGTTCTATGTTAATAATTAATAGTACTTTCATACATATTGATACTAGGCCCTTATTAATATTAGAAGGTATTAATGGTCACACAAGTTTTAAAGAGTATTAGATAGCTCCTAATAGAAGCAATTTCCTCAATTTTCACTAATTTTTGTTTTAATAATACTTTTATTTATTTATTATATAGATTAGAGATGCTGCCAACCTGTTGTTTCCTACAAATTTGAGTAAAACTTAATAGGCATTTTGGATACACATACCCATGTTCTAGACATCCCAATGTTTTGTAAACTTGTGCAATTCTATTTTTGGTTCTTTATAACTAGAACTTCAATGAAACTGGGAAATCCAATCAATACATAATACACAATCAATTAGCAAGGAAGACTATAATAGTATTGGAAATATTTCCTTGGGAAGATTATACTCTCAAGTTTCAACCTCTCTCTATCACAAGGTTGGCCAATAAAATCGTTATCACGAATTTGGTAAACATTTTGATGAGGCCATTTCAGCCGCAAATTCTAGGCTACCAAGAAAAATGGAAAAAAACAATATGTAGAACTCACCCAAAAAGCTAACCGCTTTGTTGATGCTGCACAATAACCATTATCCAAAATAGCAAATAGCGTCCAACTAGTTGGGAACAACCTATTGTAGTTTGGCATTACAACAACTGCTCCTAATTGCTGCAGAATGCTTTCTTCACTTGGAGCACAGTGTTGACCTTTTGAGTCATTTACGAGGTGTAACGTCCCCAACCCTCTTACCGGCGAAGAGGACGCTACCAAACCATAAAAAACCTTAGGGAAACTAGCCCCATGAACATGAACATACATATAATGCTAAAATACAATGTTTGAAACATAAAACATATAGGGATGCATAGTTACTCAACATACAGTAGAAGAAAACATACATTCAAGCATCAACATGTTCATCATTATTCATTAATAATAAATATAACTGTAGAGACAAAATGGTCAAGAATACTCATCTTGTAAGAATTCATCTCGCAACCAGCTAAATTTCTGCAACGTTCCACCCAACCATAGGCCAACGTGCTCATCAATCTCTCAACAACATTGCCACCCCCGAGCTGGGCATGATTCCCCAAGGAATAAGGGACTAAGCAGGCTTACACATAGCCAAGGATACACAATACAGCCAAGTCAACATAGTTGGGTTTATCAAGCTGTCAATTATCTAGGAAAGGCTGAATGCTAAACTAGTACACTCATGGAAAATCTAAGGACTCCTACACTGGAGCTATCCTAACTTCTAAGACACCCACACACACCCAACGCCAGGAATTAGTCCCTTCTCTGCTTCACAGTCCCTCAGGCCTTGAATTCCCTTGCTAGTGCTCTTCTGGGGTTGTGGAGAAGAAATCCATCCATATAAATCTCTTTGTGTGGCTCCCAAACCTAGGTTTCTCAAGCATACCCAGCCTTCAATCCCACTCCACATAGTCTGAAGACCAACCACTGCATACCTACAGTAAAACAAAATCATTTCACAGCTCTGTGAAGAAACACAAGGAAATAGGGTGACACCCCAAAATGGTGGATGTGGCTCAAGCCAAACAAGGCGATTCGGAGTTGTTCTTGGCCTTAGCATGGCAAAAGCAACTCAACAGTGACCCAAAAGATGATTGCACCCACAGAGACCCAAAACTAGGGAAGGAACAACAGCCATGCTTTTTACCACTAAAACAACAAGAGAATCCCAAACTCACAACAAAAACCACATGTATACATAGGACAACCACGAGCTCTCAACCTGCATAGAGGGAAGACCGCAACCTCTACCTGACAAGGTTCAACACATAGACCAAAGAACAACCCCCAAAAGAACAGAGTCCCAGCTTCCAGTAGGATGATCCCCCCAATATCTTCATGTTCGTGAGGATGAGAGAACGACCCCCTACGTGAGAATGAGCAAGACCAAAACCTCCCGAGAGTGGAATTGTGGGAGAGTGGAGAGAATGGAATGTTACCCCTCTGTCCAAGTGATGTGAAGAGGAAGAGTCCGCTGGTGGAGTGGGCATGTGGGAAAGGACTGAAAGCCCTGCCACACCCACCACTACTCAGCAATAACTGCTCCCAACTAACAGACAACAGAATTTTAAATGGGTGCTTGACACATGGCTTTTCCCCATAGGTCCAAGGTTTAACATCCCCCCCCAACCTTATTCTTAGGAAAATCATGCCCTTTTCATTAATGTTGCATAGTTGTAGCTGGCTGTAGGTTCATTTTAATTAATGTGCATAGTTACATGATGCCAAAACTATTATGTGCCAGATAGTATGATATACCATCGGCAACAATCCCAATTGCTGAAACATAACACAACCTAATCGATGGTGGGGATTTTTCCTTTAGCTCCACACCATGATTAATTACAATATATACATCATGTACCTTGCAATGCAACCGGGGTCAAAGTAGGGGGTATCACAATCCCCTCCCCCTTGGAACAACACCTTCCTCGGTGTTCCAATACATAAGAATACATATACAATTTGCACATCCAAAATTTCAAAATTTTACAGATCTGTCCCACATTCAATTATTTACTTGAACTTTCAGGACCAAGCCCCTCAGCTTCTAAGAGCTTATCTTGCTAGTTCTTAGCTTTCGACTCATCCCTAAGTCTAGGAACTTTGTGGCTGCTACCCTCTTTATTTTCCCTCGTTGGACAGTTTCGACGGTTATGATGTCCTCCACATTTCCAACATTTCGCTGGCTGCTTCATCTTTACTTGCTCAATTTCCTTGAGCCTTCATGCCTGCAACTTTTCTTAACAGATCGCTTGGATGAATGTCCCATCATTGATCCACTTTCCTTTCCTTTTCGGATTACTCCCAGAAGGCTTTTTACCTCCTTTTGCAAACAAATAGAGTCTTGCAAAATCTGGTGGTTCATCTCATTCTGTCTTTTCTGTATCTTGAGCATCTCTCCAAGATTCTCTTGAGTCTTGGTAATCATTTGAAGGAGACTTCCAGCGAAATCCAACAGCTTTTGGTCTGCTACCATGATCAATGTGCACTACTGGATTTCACTTTTCTCACCTATGAAATGCATCATTGAAATTATGTTAGACCAAGCATAATATATACATTAAAATCAGTCAACTAATTGCCCAGTTGGCATGACAATCCAAGTCTCATCAAGGAGAATTTCATATTTTTCATGCCTTCCCAACAGGCACATGAGCTCATTCATGTCCATTCTTTAGCAGGGAATTAACTATTCCATCATTCACAATTTACTTTAAGAAAATAAACACACGCATTCAACAATCTTTTGTTTTTGCAATGCATAAGTATATATCAAAAAAAGGAAAGAGAGAGAAGCACTAGTTTTTCTTTCCCTCTTTGTTTTGTTCCATTCTAGAACCCACACCACCACTCTGCTTTTCATGCTCTCATCCTCTTTCACTTCACTATGAATGCTGGATCAATCCCTCTTGGTCATGACACTTAGTGTCTCTGGTCTATTTCAGACCTCTCAACCATGGAGCCTCCCCACATGGTTTGTCTCAGCTGCTAGGACCTTCACAGTCTCACTAGCACCTTTTTCATTAATGCTCATTCTAAGCTCTTCAGTACAGTCACATGTCCACATGCACCCCTAGGATGCTCTCATAGTCCTCGCTCCCAACGATACCTATATTTAAACATTGAATAGATTCACATGTTTAGTTTATTCTCAATGGTTTTTATCTCTTAAACAAGAGCTTAGAATATCATAACCAAATCATATACACATGTATATTCATAAGAAAGAAATTGCAAAATAATCCAATACTTATCTGTATTGTGTGTTTCCTCTTTGGTCCACAGGGTCCTACTTCACTTTGTAAGCCTTGGAATTGCCTATGGACTTGGATGTTAGGTCAGCATGCAGGATACTTCACAACATCCTTTTATATGTCAAGCATAGTAAGGCCAACCTATAGTTGGGTTTATCAGACCGTCCAGCCAAGCCAATATACAATTGGGTTTATTAGGCTGTAGCCAATCAAGCCAATACACTACTCGGTTTATCAGGCTACTCAGCCAAGCCAGCTAATAGTTGGGTTTATCAGACTGTAGGTAGTCAAGCCAACACTGTAACATTCCCATAATTTCCATAGCATCAATTAATTACTATCCAGCCAACCACAATTTTCACAACATCAAATAATTACACAGTCAAACCAACCTACAGTTGGGTTTATCAGATTGTCCAGCCAGTACACCTTCACGCCGACTGGGCTTGGAACTTTACCATTACCATTTCCAGGTTTCATTTCCAGCAGTGAGCTCCAATTCCACTACCCCATACAAACCAAGAAACCACTCCCTTCTTTGCTCTTCAGTCCCTCCGGAATGTCTCCTTCTTTGTGCTCTTCAGTAGAGGGTAGGATGAGCCCAAGCCATTGTCCATTCAATGTGCAACACCAGACTGCATTTGTTTATCCTAACAACATAAGAAATATAAGCAAACTCATCAACATTATTGCTCTAAAACTATAATCATATTTTACATCATTCGCTATCAAGTATTGAGGCACCAAGACTATGTCCACTCCCTAGGGTGTAATCAATATTGAAAACCCTTTCATGATTCGACATCGGGAAAGTGTGCACCCCTTTCCAGTGTGTGCCATGTAGGCCCTATTCATACTCAAGCAATATGCCATAATGGAAATAAAATCAAAACATGCTGTCATATTGAATTTAACAATTTGACATGCATATTCTTAGCTAGGGTCACAGAACACTTATCCATTTTCCGAGGCAGTATTCCTTTGTTAAGGAGGAATGGGGGCTCCCTTCTCTGAGTTGACAGTCCCTCGGCTTTCCATCCCAAATCCTTTTTACATTTCATATCCACACATGTCTTATCGACATAATCTATACCATCTCACTCATGTTGCTTACCAAACATGTAGTGCAGATGAGACATTTCCAAAATGTCCAATGGAGTTTCACCCAAAACCCATTTCCAAGATAGGGGAGAACCTCCCAATAAAGTTTGGCTCCTTCAGGCCATCACACATGGTCTTCCTGCAATGTGTACCCCTGGCACATTCATCAAGTAGCCAAATAGTCAATCATTATTTGATAATACAATCCAAATTGATTGTTCTATAACCAAGCAATGACATTAGTAATTAAATTCAATAGGAATTTGCAACGTTGTCTACTACTGAAATTGATTTGCTTAGCAATGAGGTGATCCTCATTTTTTGTTCTCTTGTAAGAAGCACCACTATTCCCATTACAATTTTATGCTTACTAGCATCACATGAACATCCACTTACAACACGTCCTCCTGACACAATTATATGCAAGCCAATAGTGATTAGTAGTTGTTAGCAATTTCTCAAATCTGAAATTTACAAATTCAAATTGACAACTCATTCTACATACAGACTATTTTCACAACCATGAGAGTCTCATGAGGTTTGGCTCTTTCACATGGTAGATTCCGGTCTTTGTCATGGTCTTACCCACTTTCCCATTCCCCAAACAATCTACCTGAAATTTGAACTTCAATCAGCCAAACACTTGGTAAGTCTTGGTGCATATAATTTTTTTTTTCATTGCTGCAACAATCACTGAAGCATTTTCAGAATTATAGAATTCAAGTACTTTCAGCTGTTAATCACATCAGTATTACCAAAACTAATTTTACTTCACGCGAATCATTATCATACTAAAATTGGAAGGTATGATCACATCATTTATGCAATCTAAATGAAATGTTTAGATACTCCTTACTTCATAAGCGCATCATTTGTACCACCTTTCCCTTCCATAGAGAATTTCCGTCAGCTAATTGATCATGACTACCCTCTTCATGCACTTACTATCTAGTTTGGTTGGTCTCTTGCAGGATATTGCATAATTCTCTCACCAACTTTTGATTTTGGACTTGCTGCCTTATCTGTTTCTCCATAGGGTTGCTGGTCACATTCATCAGCATCAACAGGATATTCAGCCATGCCAATGTTTTTGTTGGTTTTCCCACTAATGCCAACACCAATATAATAATGACCATTGGTGTTTCATTATAAATGTATAATTCTCACTACTCTTACCAACATGTAATATCCTATGCATGCAAGGCATATCCTCATACATTTCATGTACAAAAATTATAAAATGTAATTATAATTAGCAAGACAGGGTTTAAGGAAATTTCCCTTTTCAAGTCCCTCATCTTTGCATAGAACTTCTCTTCCACACAACAGCTAGCTTGACTTCATAGTCCTTGCTACCTCTGGGCATGCAATTCCTGGATTTGTCTATATTGATAGCAACACATTTCTTTTTGAAACAACCACTAGTACTTTACAGTACCACATTCAAAATCTGGTGCTTCCTCCTTGTTCTGTGCTAGATAAGCTTTCCAACACCTATCCACATGCTTTATTCTGACCTTGGGTGTGAAAACCACACCACTTCTAAAATGATGATTTTCACCAAATTTAGGCAAAACAAACTACCATATTTTGGTTTGAAATGCTAACTTCAGCCTTCTAGAATTTCTTCTCCCTTTCAGCCTTGAAATCCTCCTAAGAATTTAACTAAAACCACTAAAATTGGTAAAAAACCACTTTGAAAAACTCAAAATTTTCTTTTTCTGATCGGGTCTCATCCCATCTAAAATTCCAACACTTCGGTGATCTAAGCAACAAATTTCTCTGCCGCTCATCGGTGGCCCTATCAACAATAATTTTCTGCTATATTAGTGGTCCCATCGACGATATTTTTTTGATGTGAGCCTTCTGGACCATTTATCAGTGAGGGCAAGGTTTGTTGCATATCGGTAATCAAATGCACTGTGCATTGGGGGAATAGTCCCTTAGGCGACCGCGACGATGGGTAGAAAACTCCATGTGGCTTCCATGACCCTAACCCTGTCAATGGTTAGAACAGTCAACCCATATGGCATCGGTGATGAAACGAACTAGGACACAGTAGCGGTGATTGTGAGCATTATTCGTCAGGAGGCTAGGTCTCTAGGAAGCCATAATGACGACCAATGAACTCTCTATGGTTTCCATGGCCATAACCTTATCAGTGGTCGAAACTCCTAATCACTGTGTGTTAGTGATCAGAGCATTGGTGGTCTAACTTCTAAACGTCGGAGTGCTAGTCCACATGGAAGCCGTAATGGCGGTTAGCAATCCCACTATGGGTTCTGCAGACTATAACTCATCGACTATTGAAACAACTAACCACTGCGGCATCGAAGGTCGGGGCCTCTATCCGTCAGAAGGATAGTCCATTAGATAGCCGCAATGGAAGACGCACAATCAACTAAATTTTTTCAATATCCATCGCCAACCAAAACAACTAATTTCTTTTGACGTCCGTTGCCACATCAATGGCTCCATCCTCTAAATTTCGCTAATGGTTCCGACTAAGTGAGACGACATTTCAGTGGTTCTGTCAACTAATTTCCCCCGATCGATGCTCCAATCTTCTAAAATTCGCCAATGGTGATGACGTTTTGGCGACTTCATCGCCTAATGATCAGTGATCCAAACCTCTAAACTTTGTCGATCGTCGATGGTTTCATGACTTAGAAATTTTTTGAAATTTTCTCTTTAATCTTCTTTCCGCTACCGCTGTCAGCGGCTTCACCAACTAACTTCCTGTCTTTTCCATCGTCATTTTAGAGCTTACATCTTCTATCCTCCATTGATGTATCATCGGCACTTTCATCATCTAAATTTTGGCGAAAATTCCTCCCTTCTCCTCAGTGCCTTCACCTTTTTCCTGCCAACATATTGGCATTTCCATCACCTAATTATCGGTGATTTGAACAACTAATTATCGCCGCCGTTTTGACGATCTTTAGCTACACAGAGCCGATGTATCGGTGTTTGCATATTCTTTCTTCCGTCGATCACTGACAGCTTCTGAACTTCACCAAATTCCAATATTTTCAACACTTAGAAGATTTTTCCTCTGGGCTCTGCGTCGGCTGTGAGATCAACCAATTGTCGCCGATCCAAACAACTAAAATCCGTCGATGTATTGGCTCAGACTTCTTCTAAATTTCGTTGATCAAATCGACTAGTATTCACTGTCGACGAGGTCTGTATCAGATGGTTGTTAGACTAATCCATCCGCTGCATTGGAAGGGCTTCCCACTAAGTCTTCTGATGCGCCGACAGTCTATCACTTAGAAATGTTTCAACAAAATTTTTCCAGGAATTTTTCTATCATAATTTCTGATCTCTGCTGGGCAGAAGGCAACCTGCCTCTGATAGCTAATCTTTCATGGCCCTCTGAGGCACAAATGCTACAATAATGGCTCTATCACTGCATCTTCACGGCTCATTTAGGCCCATGCTGCAACCTTTGCTCTGATACCACACTGTAACGTCCCCGACCCTCTTACCAACGAAGAGGACGCTACCGAACCATAAAAGACCTACGGGAAACTATCCCCATGAACATGAACATACATATAATGCTGAAATACAATGCTTGAAACATAAAACATACAAGGATGCATAGTTAATAAACATACAGCGGAAGCAAGCATACATTCGAGCATCAACATGTTCATTATTATTCATTAATAATAAATATAACTGTAGAGAAAAAATGGTGAAGAATACTCATCTTGTAAGAACTCATCCCACAACCAGCTATGTCCCTGCAACGTTCCACCCAACCATAGGCTAGCGTGCTCATCAATCTCTCATCAACACTGCCACCCCTGAGTTGGGCATGATTCCCCAAGGAATAAGGGACTAAGCAAGTTTACACATAGCCAAGGATACACAATATAGCCAAGTCAACACAGTTGGGTTTAACAGGCCGTCAAGGAGCTAGGAAAGGCTGAATGCTAAACTGGTATGCTCATGGAAAAGCTAAGGCCACCTACACTGGAGCTAGCTTAACTTCTAAGAAACCCACACACACCTGATGCCAGGAATCACTCCCTTCTCTGCTTCACAGTCCCTCAAGCCCCGAATTCCCTTCCCAGTGCTCTTCTAGGGTTGTGGAGAAGAAAGATAGCCATATAACTCTCTCCATGTGGCTCCCAAACCCAGGTTTCTCAAGAATACCTAGCCTTCAATCCCACCCCACACATTCTGAATACCAACCACTGCATACCCGCAGTAAAACAAAATCATTTCATAACTCTGTGAAGAAACATAAGGAAACAGGGTGACACCCCAAAATGGTTGACGTGGATCAAGCCAAACAAGGTGATTTAGAGTTGTTCTTGACCCTAGCATGGCCAAAACAACTCAGCAGCGACCCAAAAGATGATTGCACCCACAGCGACCTAAAAGATGATTGCACCCACAGCAACCCAAAACTAGGGAAGGAACAACAGCCACACTTTTTACCACTGAAACAATGGGAGAATCCCAAACTCATAGCAAATACCACATGTATACAAAGGACAACTGTGAGCTCTCAACCTACATAGAGGGCAGAATGCAACCTCTACCTAACAGGGTTCAATGCACAGATCGAAGATCGACCCCCAAAAGAACAGAGTCCTGACTTCCAGCAGGATGATCCCCCCAATATCTGCCTGTGCATGAGGATGAGAGAATGACCCCCTACGTGAGAATGAGCAAGACCAAAACCTCCTTAGAGTGGATTCGTGGGAGAGTGGAGAGAATGGAATGTTTCCCCTCTGTCCAAGTGACGTGAAGAGGAAGAGTCCGCTGGTGGAGTGGGCATGTGTGCAAGGACTGACAGCCTTGCCACACCCACCACTACTCAGTAATAACTGCTCCCAACTAACAGACAATAGAAGTTTAAATGGGTGGTTGACACATGTATTTTCCCCATAGGTTCAAGGTTTAACATTCCCTCCCCCTTATCCTTAGGAAAATCATGCCCTTTTCATTAACATTGCACCGTCGTAGTTGGCTGTAGGTTCATTTTAATTAATGTGCATATTTACATAATGCCAAAACTATTATGTGCCAGATAGCACGATATACCATCGGCAACGATCCGAATTGTCGAAACATAACACAACCAAATCGATGCTGGGGATTTTGCCTTTAGCTCCCCACCATGATTAATTACAATATATACATCATGTACCTTGCAATGCAACCCTAGTCAAAACTAGGGGTATCAGACGAGGACATCTCCACACATCGACAGATTTGGAAAGAGAACATTGTTGTTTTGGCATGTATATCTTGCATAATATGAGCACCAGAACTCACAAACACCATTATCATAAACCCCACCATGTAGGCTACACTATTAATCACAACTAGTTGAAAAATCAATACCCAATTCTCAAGTCTTCTTTCAAATAAAAATGATAGAATCCTTGGATATAGGAAATCTAAAATATTATTTATATCAGTGTTCAGCAAACGACATTCCAGAAAATTAAAGTGGTAACAGGAAAGATACCAAGAGAAAATACAATCATACCAGTTGAGCAGTCTACACCAGTATAACCTGGTTCACATTCACATACTCTGGTTGGGTTACATGTACCATGCCTACTACATTCAACAGGGCAAGTTCCTGTAGTTAATAAGCTCTGTCTGAGATAACTTCAAAGAGAAAATATAAACTGGAGTAGAATATTAATGCACACTTTATATCTGGAGGTACCTAGAATCTTACTTGCCCACTAACTCATTAACATTCAATAGAAGGAACTTACTTGTATTGCAGCCATCACCAATAAATGCAAAGAAGCAATGGCACTTCCTCTTTATGCATTCCCCATTCATATTACATGAATAAGGGCATTGAATAGGTAATTCCAATGGTGTATCATCATAAAGTTCATGATATGCAGGACAGACCAATTCACCTGCAATGCAGGACAAAATATAAGAAAGGTATCTTGATCACAAAGGAAAAATTCAAATATAATTCAGCAATCTAGTAGAATACATGTCAAAAATCATACCATTTAAGCTTCAAAATACAATTGCTCCACCAGCTTCAGGACAAGCTTTCCATACACCATCAACAACAACTTGGATAAAGTTACAAACACATATGTACCTCAGCTAAAACAGGCACATTATTACAACTCAACTTGGTGAAAAAAATTAAATACATGACAATCCTCCAATGCCCTCAGATGTATTCTAAAGTCAAATTTGAATATTAAAATGTGGTAATAAAGTTGTGCCAAACAAACCTTTCATAGAAACTTCTCATGTTTTTGTTTCAACTGAAATGTAGATCATTTTGAATTATAAGGTATTTCCCATCTATCTATTTAAACACAAAATATTCATGTTTTAGAAAAGACCTAGAACTTTGCAAAGTATTGCAATATCAAGGTTTTTATGGTGCCTTGCACAATCACATCAAAGAGAACCATTTGAAGGCAACAAATGGAGAAGGACCATTGGAAGACATCAACTCTTCATAAGAAATAAATCATTCATATTTGTTTACAGAGAAACTACACATAATTCCCAATCTAATACCAAAATAAGCATATCTACAGAGAAACAACTCAGAATTGAAAAATCTCAATCTAAAGTCAAAATTAAAATATCTACAGATTCATGGTCCCTTTATTATGTAACCCTTGAGAATAAGGTTGCAGTATATTACAAATATGACCACACATTACCAAATAACAATGATATATATAACATATAGGCCATCTATAGATCAACACTGTAAATTTGGCATCTTCAAATAAATATAAAAATGAAAATATAAACATAGAATGGGGGCAGTGTAAACACACAAACATGATTTTTATATTTTCTAGTATCACAGGGAAGCACTTGAAACCATGCTAACTTATTTTAAGTTAATCACTGATACTTGTCAAGTTCTTGGTTTGAATGGAAATGGTCCAGTTATCTGCTAATTACAGAAAGGATGTAGAATAATCCAATTGGAACAAAACCAAGTCATATTTGATATTTCTATGGATATATTAAGATTGCAACTAGTGCAAGTAAAATATAATCTATCTTCAGGGCTAGTGAAAACATAAGTTCTTTTAAACTAGGTCTTTTCCAAGTATTTGATAGGCATGTTATCCACCCCACCTAGGTTCAAGTCATACAAGTGACATATTGATCTCATAATGAGTGTATTGTTGCAATGGCCTTGAGCCTGTGTTGAACTTCCTTGATATTTTGTAGAATGTATTTTAATTTTTTTCCTAGTTACCATCCACAAATTGAAGGGTAATGCCAAACAGATTCCCTTTGATGTGTATTTCATGAAGGGAAAAAAAACATAGGTTTTAACCAAAAACAATATTGCCTTTGTTTCAAGATCAGCCATAAACAGGGGATGTGCCAATTAGTTTCAAAGATGCTTGAACCATTATATTTTGTATGCCTTTTGTATCTTCATTGTATATGTGTACTCAAGAAGATAATTGGATTGTGCTACAACAAGTTCATGCCTTGAGAAGATAAGTGCATACGATTCCCACTGGCTGGAGATATAAAAGTTGTATTCTGGAAAAGGAGCAACCAGATAACTCTTTCTAAAAGTCCAACAAACTGCTACTCGGGAAAGAAAATAGCCCAATCACTTAACTATGAACCACATACCGTCGATATAGTATAGTGGGAAAAATCATAAATATCAAATCCAGATCTCAAATTTTTTTTTTGTAACTGAAAAAAATGAGTTCGCTTTTGTGAATGCAAATGAGAAATCCTCCTGTGCTAACATTGCTATCTCTAAATGGCAACGAACGATAAGATCCTACTATACTGCTCTGTTGATTCTGGGTGTTCTTGTGCTTATCCAAGTTCTAACAACATCAAGAATTCATCTATTGTAGAGGAATCTTCTAATACAAAACCTGATACAATACCCTTTGATCTCTTTTGAATAATCCTATAAATGAGATTGTTTAAACAAATAATCCTATAGTTGTCAGAAGTGTTGCACTTCTGTTTCTTAGGAATAAAATCTATAAAAGTTGTGTTTAAAATTTAAAGCTCCCAATGCTTTTCTAGAAGGTTTTGATTTTTCCACCACATCCAACAGATATTTCTACAAGATTCGAGAAGTCATAAAACCCAATTCCAATGATGAGCCATCAGGCACAAGTATTTTCCCTTTCTTAATTGAGGATAAAACAGCTTATAACTCAGTCGAAGTACCTTTCACTGTCCAAGACTTATGTGCTAAGGAATATTGAAAAACAAAATTTTAAGACGAATAAATTGTGAAGAGCAATCTGGGAAGCATAGTTGAAAAAAATTGTCTGAGTTTGATTACCTCAGTGTTGAACAGTGCTTGGCATTAGTGCTGTGATGAGTTAACTAGATCTCAGGCCTAACTTTCTGCCACCAAGTCATACTCATCAGCAGTAAGTGAGGCATGCAAGTACTTATGGGTCAGACCCTGACCCATTAATAACTTGTGTGTGATCCTGCATGAGTTCAATGCACAGGTGGATAGAAAAAATCATAGGTGTCAAATATAAATGCCAAATAGGGAAAGAAAAATCCTTAGTTTGAATGTTTTTTGCTGCCAAGTATTTGTTGTGTCTGAGTGGAACTCCTACACTTTGGCCTGGCATATTTTTCTACTAATATTAGCTTTTTTAACATTAGGAAGAGCACCACTAGAGAAGGGATAAAAAAATATTGAAGGCAATGCTAATTTTTTTTTATCAAAATGCTTAGAGAGAGGGACTCTACTTGGAAACATTTCAAGGATTTCGGATGAGAAGGGGGAGGTACAAATACAACGCAATTTTTGCAACAAATCCATTAGTTGGGATACAATTTTATAAACTATCCAAATTAACATATGGGTCAAATACATTGAAAAAATGTAAGATTAATTAGTTTATATACCATTGAAGATGCAAAAGAAAAAGAAATAAAAAATAGGGGTTGAAATTGGTGTTGTCTGGTTTTTTTTCCTTTCATCTGCTTAAGCTTGTGTTTTTCCAAAGCCAAGTTAAAATTGCAACTGCTCAAATAACTCTGTTGATTCTTGTAACTATGCTTGTAAATGTTTCCACCCTCTAACACTTGTAATTGTGTTTTATAACACATCAACTCCTCTTCTTACTTATAGTGAGAAGCCTAGTTCTTGTTTGTAGTACTCTCCTTGCTTTCTTATTTTTTGCTCATATCTATAGAGTGTAATCTTTAGAATGGTTACGAGTCGGAGTTTTCAAGTTTTTTATACTATGACTAGGGATCTGCCTTAGCTTTCTCTGGAAAGAGTTCTAGCATTCTAGTAAGCAAGAATCATCAATCCTGATCCAATTAAAAACATATAGCATCAAATGCAGTAGATCAGCCATATAATCCAAGTTCTTGCTTGTACTACTCTCCTTGCTTTCTTGTTTTTTGCCCATATCTGTAATATTTAGAATGGTTTCTAGTTGGATTTTTGCAGCCATCCTTAAATATTTTATACTATCATTGGGGATCTTCCTTAGCTTTCTCTGGAAAGAGTTCTAGCATTCATAGTAAGCAAGAAACATCAATTCTGATCCAATTAAAAACATAGAGCATCAAATGCTGTAGATCAGCCACATGTGTGGCTTCTAATATATAAATATATATATATATATATATATAATAACCCTACAAGGTTTGTGCTTAAGCATCAATTCTCAATCCATATTTCAGAGGATAAACCTGCCATTGTTAGATACAATTATTCATTCCAACATATTGGAGCCATTGGTTTGTGGGAAAAAAATGAGAAATGTCATAATGAGTGGAAAGGGGAGACTTGGAGAGAAAGGTCATAATTACAGTGTATATGAATTCTATTATTCTCATCTCTCGAAACATCTACTGCAGCTGATAGGACTAGAGGAACAAGCTACATCCTTTCAGAACTTGGTACACAAGCCTAAACAAATTACTTGCTTAGATCCATCATTTATCAACTGTGGGATAGCACTTGGAATATCACATTCTCAGTTTAGTTCCATCACTTTGAATATTACACTCTCAACCTTGAGACAACACTCGAGAGAACTTTCTTTTCACTACATCCAGCACCACAATTAAGAGACTCTACATGGTTTGGCCTCTAGATGCAAGGTGGCTCTTTCGGAGTTATGATGAATTAAAAGCTTAGCAGTTTCCATGTAGGAGAAATATTACATTTAAGCAATGAAAAGTGGCAACATGGAATGATCTCCTTTGCTGACAGTTTATTTGATATGGGGCCAGGGTATAGTCATGAAGATGGAAAAGGACTGATCTTCCAGAGGGCTTTGCTTCTTGAATGATAAGACATCCATTCCATGTGCAGTCCTGCCTGAGGCAACCATGAACTTCATTTATCATTTTCTTATTAGCACCATGCCTTCCATGATGTGTAGGTCCATAGACATTTATTCTCGAGGAACACATCGGGGAAAATCCACACTTAAGCAAACACTTCTCTAGATGCCCCTACTTTTTCTCTACCTAGCTCAAATGCATTTGATGTAGTGTTCATTTTTGTTCCATTGATTTTTTTGTTAACCAATAATATATTTGTCTGAAAATTTGCACAATGGATAGAATCATCTGTTATAGTGTTTGAATTGGCTTCAACTAACTTAGTGCATTTGAATATTTTTACTGAAGGCTCGGACAAATACAAGCTAGGGTCACCAACAAGCTTGGGAGTTTACAGGTATTGCATCCATTGAAACTACCTATAAAAATGCACTGAATTTCAGTTTTCAGTATAAGATGAATTCATGGCATGATATCCTTTATTGATAGTTTATCTGATATGGGGCCATGGTATAGTCATGAATATGGAAAAGGGATGATCTTCTAGAGGGCTTTTCTTTCTGACTAATAAGACATCCATTCCATGTGCAGTCCTGCCTGAAGCAACCATGAACTTCATTTCTCATTTTATTATTAGTAGCATGCCTTTCATGATGTGTAGGTCCACACACATTTATTCTCAAGGAAAATGTAACACCCCGGTTTTGATCCCGTTGCATTAAATGTACATGATGTATATATTGTAATGAATCGTGGTGTGGAGCTAAAGGAAAAAGCCCTACCATCGATTTAGTTGTGTTGTGTTTCGGCGAACGGAATCGTTGCCGATGGTCTATCATAGTATACGGCATATATTAAGTTTTGTCATCATGTAAAAGTGCATTTTAAATAAATAAACCCAACCAACTATGTTCACTGCAACCATATTGAAAAGGGCATGATTTTACTAAGGATAAAGAGGGGGAATGTTAAACCTTGAGCCCATTGGGGGAAAAGTCATGTGTCACCACCCTTTTCACTCACCTTCCCTTGTCTCATATAACTACCACCTTAAATGTTTTGCTGAGTAGTTGAGGCAGTTATTGCTGGGGAGTGGAGTGTGGCAGGATTGTCAGTCCTTGCCCACACGCACACTCCTCCAGCAAATCAAACCTCATGTTGGGAAGAAGAAATGACTATGCCCATTATTCCACTCTCACCATGATTGTAGGGGCACACTCCCTCACTTTCCCACTCGCCATTCTCCATTATCGCTCCTCCTCACGAAGGGAGACGTCATGTTCCTCACGGAGGGGATTCTTTCTGTTTGGTCTCACACAACAAGGAGGGGAGTCGTTCTGAATGTCATTCAAGTTTTCCACAGAGTGGTATCTGGTGTGTTATCCATCCATATTTTGAGGGTTCAGTGTAAATTTCCCCGATGCACAGGTTGGAAGTTTGTTTTACTTCCTCCATTTCCAATTGTGTAAGTTTTCGTGCCTTCATTGTTGAGAACGGGCTATTGTCTCCCCATGTTTTGGTTGGATGTGTTTGCTGTCATGATTGGAGTTGTTGTAGGTTGTTTTGGAGTCATTTTGGCCATGAAAGGGACAAGAATGACTAAGGAATTGTTTTCCCCATCCAAGCTGTGAACCGCTTGTTTGACTACATGTATGCAGTGGTTGGTCTTCAAACTATGTTGGAGTAGGGAAGAGGGCTTGGTTTGCTTGATAAACCTTGTGTGTTTGGGAACCACACAAATAGAGCTAGAGGAATGGATTTCTTCTCCACAACCCCTGAATAGCACTGGAAGGGAATTTAGGTCCTGAGGTACTGTGTAGCAAGGAAGGGACTGACTCCTTGTGTTGGGTGTGTGTGGGTGTCTTAGAAGTCAGGATAGTTCTGGTGTAGGTGTCCCTAGCCCTGTAATGAGCTCATCAGCTTAGCATTTAGCCTTTCCTAGCTCCTGGATGGCCTAATAAAACCAACTGTGTTGGCTTGGCATGTTTTGTTATCCTTGGCTATGTGTAAGCCTTCTAGTTCCTTATTCCTTGGGGAATCATGCCCGGCTCGGGGGTGGCAACGTTGCTGAGAGATTAAGGAGCATGCTGGCCTATGGTTGGGTGGAACGCTGTAGCGACGTAGCTGGTTGCGGGAAAGTTCTTATAAGATAAGTATTCTTGACTAATCTATTTTGCAATCTTAGTTACTATTAATGAATTATGATGATGGACATGTTGAATGCTGAATTGTATGTTTTGTTTCCACTGTGTATATGAATGATTATGCATCTTAGTATGTAGTATGTTCAAGCATTCAGGTTTCTATATGTATGTACATGTTCATGGGGCTAGTTGCCCAAATGTTTGATGTATGGTAGTGTCCTCTTCACCAGCCGGAGGGTCAGGGACGTTACAGTGTGGTATCAGAGCTTATGTTGTAGCATGGGCCTCTATGGGCCATGAAGAACCAGTTAGCAGAAGCAGGTTGCCAAAGCACAGTAGGAAGAAATCTATGAATGATAGAAAAATTTCGTTGAACAAATTTTTTCTAAGTGACAGACCATCGACGCATTGAAAGACTTAGTGGGAAGCCTTTCTGATGTAGCGGAAAGCTAGTTGAAAGGCCATCTGATATAAACTCGGTCATTGGCAAAGCTTAGTCGATTTGATCGACAAAGATTAGAAGATTCCTGAGCCGATGCATTGGCAGGAATTAGCTGATCGCGCAGCCGACGTGGAATTGGAGGAAACTTTTTCTAAGTGTTTGTCGACCGTTAGTGGAACTTAGTGGATGTGGGAGCCACAGTTTTAGCAAAGATTGGCTGAAGATCACTGAAATGTCAGCTCGATGTAGCTGAAGAAACACCTGGTATTGAATTTCGGCATTGGCAAAATTTAGTTGTTCGGACCGTCGATGACGTCGATGGAAAATAGTTGTTGGGTTCACAGGCACCGTGGAAGAATTTAGTTGTTTGTTAGTCTGCCGTTGTGGCTACCATGTGGACTAGCACTCTGATGATTAGGAGTTCAAACCACCGATGCTCTGATCATTGACACGTAGAACTTAGTGGTTTCGACCGTCGACAGATGTTATGGTCCACACGAAGAAGAAGAAAGTTTTGGAAATTTGTCTAAGTGTTAAACCCATCGACGTTCGGTAGAAGTTAGTTGATGAAATCACCGATGGACGTCAGCAAAAAGTTTAGTCATTTGTGATTCCATCGTTGCATCTGTTTAGCGAACTATCCTCTCGATGGATAGTTGTTTCGATCGCTGATCAAAAAAAGTTAACGGCTAGTGAACCCACCGTTGTGACCGCCTAAGAGACTAACCATCCGATGAATAATGTTTTCGATCGCTGACACATTAGACGTAAATTTCTATCTGGAACACCACAATGTCAGAGAATTTTAGTGGTTTGGGTCACCGACACAACAGACCCATTCAGTTTCGGATTGCCGAAACATAGTGGTCAACTACTTCGATCCACCGATGGGTTTGTGGACCGTGGCTGCCGTGTGGGCTTGTTGACCGCTGTTGCAGACGTCTATGGGACTAATCGTCTAACGCCGTAGTTGCTAGTTTCTCTGACCGTCGATAGGGTTATGGCCACAAAAAACGTAGAGAGTTCATTGGCCACCATTGCGACTGCCCATGGAACTAGCCGCCCGATGAGTAGAGGATCCGATCGCCGACGTGGTAGTGCTTAGTGGATCCGATCGCCAATATCCTAGCATCGTCGATAAATATTGGAAGCCTAGACGACTACGGACTCGACACACTAGAGAAAAGTAGATGAACTGACCGCCGATGGATATTGGAAGAAGCTAGTGGTTTTGACCATCGAAACGCCGATTCTATACAAGGAAATTTGGGTTTTTCTAGGAGATTTTTCAAGTAGTTTCTCAACTATTTTTCAGTGGGTTTTCAGCAGATTGTCAGTGAATTACAGGACTGATAAGGAGAAAGATTTTGTGTTTTAGCAAAATGGTTATTTTATGATTTTCTAGGAGAAGGTAAGTAGTTCTGTTTTTATCAAGGTATGTATCTAATATTATTTTGTTACTAACACATTTGCAGAATCGTAGTCACCTTCAAGAGCAATATTCCAGGTAGAGTAGTGTGGTAAGGAAAGTGTGGTTCAACTATGAGAACCCATGATGGATATGATGCTTGAGATTCTTACGAGCATGCGAGAGATGCCATGGGAGAAAATGTTTGTAATGGAAATGATGACATAAAGTCTAATGGAAGGATATTCCAATAGACATCGTTAGATATTGCAGCCACCTAGAGGAGCTTGATTAAAGCCCAAGAAGAGCAGCATTAGTTGAATGCTGCCATGCTGCAGAGTTTGATAGACTTGCAAAGAAAGATAGACTCTGGACAGGGTACAACAAGACTAGAAGGTAGTAAGAGTAGTACTGGGAGAAGGAGAAGGACTTTGAGCGGATCATCTCACTCTGAAGAATCTAGTGGGGATTCAAGTTCATCTTCTCATAAAATAAAAATAAAGAGACACCATAGGGATCGCTATCGGGATGAATTTAAGAAAGTTAAACCTCCTACATTTGATGGTGAGGTAAAGATTGGACAAGAGGCTGAAGCTTGGTTTCTTGGGATAAAGAAGTATTTTTAAGTTCAGGATTATTCAGGAAACATGAAGACAAGAGTTTCCATATTCAATCTGAATGGAAGAGAATCCATCTGGTGGGAACACTTCAAGCAAGTAAAGAGGATCAGTGAAAAGAGACTGAAGTGGAAACAATTCAAGAAGTATTTCAAGCAGAAATACCTCTCTGACAGGTATTATGATGACAAGATTAAGGAATTCCATGAGCTGATATTAGGACAACAGACCATGGAAGAGTATGCAAATAAATTCTTGGAACTATTGAGGTATGTCAGGTATGTCAGAGATGAAAAAGTGAAGGTCCAGTGGTTTCTGAGTGGATTTCCTCTATCTTACAAAGACAGAATTGAGTTTTACGAACCTAGAACTCTTGAAGAAGTAATAAAGAAGGCTAAGTATTCCTATGAGAAAAGGAAAAGTAAACATGATTACCATAAGCCATGGAAGGAAAAGAAGAATGAGAAGTTTAACAAAATAAAGAAGGGTTTCAAACCTTCTAACTTCAGGAATCAACAGAAGCAACCGTCCCAAGATGCGAGTAAGCCAGTTGGAGTGACAGGATAAAATCCTAAGGATCCACAACAGAATAGAGGACCACTTCAATGTTGGAGATGTGGAGGATCCCACCTGTGCAAAACTTGTCCACTCAAGAATGAGAGTGCAAGACTAGCTTATAACATTCAAGAAGCAGAAACAGTGGGTCAAGTAGCAAGGGCAGTCCCTATAATTTATGTAGCACTGGAAGACCACCAAGAAGATCACCAGTCAATTATGGTTGAAGTTGTAGGTAAGATTGTTGAACAATTTGTTTCTATTTTGATTGACCCTGGTTCTACTCACAGATACATTACTCCTAGAGTAGTTGAGATTTGTGCTTTTAAGAAAGTGAAGCATATAAAATATTGGTTAGTTTAGCTAGCCATTGGGACTAAGAGAAAGGTCATTGAAGTGATAGAGAAATGTCCACTGGTCATGGATGGGTTGATCACATGTGTAGATATGAATGTTCTACCACTTGGGTCCTATGATGTTCTCATTGGAATGCATTGGTTAGAAGCTCAAAGAGTGAAGCTTGATTGTTACAACAAGACTTTTGAATGCATGGATGAAGAAGGGAACCCAATAGTTGTGAAAGGTATTCCAAAGCTAATTTCAGTAAGGAAGGTTTTAGCAATGCAGTTAAAGAAGTTCTGTAGGAAAGGTTGTCAATTGTATGCAGCTCATATTTTGAAGGCAACAGGAGATGAAACTCCTAGGTTGGAGAACTATCAAGTGTTATAGGAATTCAAGGATGTGTTTCCTGATGAGATTCCAGAGCTTCCTCCAAAGAGGGACATTGATTTCATAATTGAACTTGTGCCAGGAATAGCACTAGTGTCCAAGACACCCTACAGGATGAGTACACCAGAGATGCTAGAGTTGAAAATGCAACTACAAGAGCTGATGGAAAAGAAGTGTATCTAACCGAGTGTGTCTCCTTGGGGAGCACCAGTTCTGTTTGTAAAGAAGAAAGATGGTACACTCAGGTTATGTATTGATTATAGACAATTAAACAAGGTTACTATGAAGAATAAATATCCTTTGCCTAGGATTGATGACCTCTTTAATCAAATGGGAGGAGCAAAGGTATTTTCCAAGATTGACTTGAGGTCTGGTTACCATCAGGTGAGAATCAAGGATGAAGAAATTCATAAGACCTCATTCAGGACAAGGTATGGACATTATGAGTTTGTAGCGGTACCATTTGGTCTCACAAATGCACCAGCTACATTTATGTGCCTTATGAACAGTGTCTTTAGCAGATATTTGGACAAGTTTGTTCTTATTTTCCTTGATGACATTCTTGTTTATTCTAAGAATGAGGAAGAACATGAAGAGCATTTGAGATTGACATTGCAATTGCTCAGGGAGCATCAGTTGTATGCAAAGCTGAGCAAGTGTGACTTCTATAGAGATACAATTCAGTATTTGGGTCATATTATCTTAGAGGAGGGTATATCTGTGGACCATGAAAAGATTGAAGCCATTATGAATTGGCCTACTCCAAGAAATGTGACAGATGTAAGATATTTTATGGGACTTGCCGGATACTATCGGAGGTTCATTGAAGGATTCTCCAAAGTTGCACATGCCATCACTTCTTTGAAAAAGAAGGGGATGAAGTTCGAATGGACTTCGAGGTGTGAAGAAATATTCCAGCTGTTGAAAAATCTTCTCACCAGTGCAACAGTATTGAAAGTTGCAGATCCCAAGAAGGATTTTGTGGTGTGTGCCGATGCATGTGGACAAGGGCTTGGAGGAGTCCTTATGCAAGACAACCACATGATATGTTATGAGTTGAGAAAGTTGAAGGAGCATGAGAAGAACTATGCCACTCATGATCCAGAGCTTGCATCCATAGTACATGCTTTCAAGATGTGGAGGCATTACTTGATGGGTAGAAGATTTGAACTTAGGACAGACCATTATGGTCTGTAGTATCTATTTGATCAACCTACTCTGAATGCTAGGCAAGCAAGATGGCTGGAATTTTTATGTGAGTTTGATTTTGAAATCAGGCACATAAAGGAAAAATAGAATAAGGTAGCCGATGCACTCAGCAGGAAGGTGCAGGAAATGCATGTGGCATCTCTTAGTATTTTCCAATAAGATTTGAGGCAGCAGATTGTTAATCATACTATTGGAAATGAATGGTATGAGAAGGTAAAAGAAAAATTATAACAACAAAGTCTTGAGAAGAGGTATGAGAGATATAAATTGGAAGAATATGGGCTTCTTACTTATAAGGGCAGAATTTATATTCCCAATGTAGTAGATTTGAGGAGAGTTGTTCGGGATGAAATCCATCAAGCTCTGTAGTCTGGTCACCCAGGATACCAAAAGACAATTGCTACAGCCAGAAAGCAGTACTTTTGGCTAGGAATGAAAAAAGATATGGCTTAATACATTTCAAGGTACATGAAATGCCAGCAGGTAAAGGTTGAGCATCAACATCCAGCGGGTTTGTAGCCTTTTCCAGTTCCAGAATGGAAATGGGAATTTATTTACATGGATTTTATCACAGGATTGCCGATGACTTGGAGACAACATGATTCCATCATGGTTGTGGTGGACAAGTTGACTAAGGCAGCACATTTTATACCGGTTAAGTCTACACATTAGTCTGATGACATTGCAAAGATATTCATGAAGGAGATTTTCAAATTGCATGGATTGCCAAAGGCAATAGTCTTTGACCAAGATGTCAACTTCACTTCCAATTTTTGGAAGGGGTTATTTGCAGATTTGGGTACAAAGCTAAACTTCAGCACGGCTTACCATCCTTAGATGGATGGGAAGATAGAGAGAGTTAAACAGGTGCTTGAAGACATGCTACGCATGTACGTGATGGAAAAACCAACCAAGTGGGAAGATTACTTGCACTTGGTAGAGTTTGCTTATAACAATGGACAGCGGGCATCCTTGGGGATGAGCTCGTAAGAAGCTTTGTATGGAAGAACGTGTAGGACACTAGTGACTTGGGATAATCCAATGAAGAGGGTTGTGCTTGGACCAGAATTGCTCAAGGAAATGGAACAAGAGGTTGTAAAGATCAGGCAAAATCTGAAATCAGCACAGGATAGACATAAAAGCTATGCAGACAAGCATAGGGTGAACAGGGAGTTCAGTGTTGGGGATCATTTTTACCTCAGAGTGAGGGCAAGGAAGATTTCCTTGAAGCTTGGAAGTTGTGCCAGCTTGTCACCAAGATATTGTGGGCCGTTTGAAGTGCTTGAAAGAATAGGGCCAATTGCATATAGACTTGCATTGCCTGCTAGTACTAGAGCTCATAATGTTTTTCATGTTTATTTGCTTAAGAAATATGTACATGATCCTAACCATGTGATAAATTGGGATGTGATTCAGGTGGAACCTGAGGGAGAGTTCCAAATTGAGCAAATGCAAATCCTCGACAGGAGGTCACAATGCTTCGAAACCAGGCCATAGGTCAGGTAAAGGTGCAATGGGAGCACTACGGACCTGAAGAGGCTACATGGGAGCTGGAGGATGCCATGCGATCGACACATCCATTTTTTTTCAATTCTATAGAACACCGAGACAGTATCAGCGTAGCATTTTGTTCAAATTTTGTAAAGCACCGAGGATAGTGCTATTGAAGGGGGAGGGGAATGTAACACCTTGGTTTTGACCCTATTGCATTAAATGTACATGATGCATATATTGTAATGAATCATGGAGCTAAAGGAAAAATCCACACCATCGATTTAGTTGTGTTATGTGTCAGCAAATAGAATCATTGCTGATGGTCTATCGTAGTATATGGCATATATTAAGTTTTTTCATAATATAAATGTGCATTTTAGTTGAATAAACCCAACCAACTATGTTCACTGCAACCATATTGAAAAGGGCATGATTTTCCTAAGGATAAGGAGGGGGAGTGTTAAACCTTGAGCCCATTGGGGGAAAATCCATGTGTCACCACCCTTTTCACTCACCTTCCCTTGTCTCATCCAACTACCACCTTAAATGTTCTGCTGAGTAGTTGAGGCAGTTATTGCTGGGGAGTGGAGTGTGGTAGGATTGTCAGTCCTTGCCCACACACACACTCCACCAACAAATCGAACCTCACGTTGGGTGGAAGAAATGACTACACCCATTATTCCACTCTCACCACGACTACAGGGGCACACTCCCACACTTTCCCACTCACCATTCTCCATTGTCACTCATCCTCACGAAGGGAGATGTCCTGCTCCTAACTTTTGGGATTCTTTCTGTTTGGTCTCACGCAGCAAGGAGGGGAGTTGTTCTGACTGTCATTCACATTTTCCATAGAGTGGTATTTGGTGTGTTATCCATCCATATTTTGGGGGTTTGGCGTAAATTCCCCCCATGCACAGGTTGGAAGTCTGTTTTACTTCCTCCATTGTTGACTGTGTAAGTTTTCGTGGCTTCATTGTTGAGAACATGATATTATCTCCCCACGTTTTGATTGGTTGTGTTTGCTGTCATGATTGGGGCTACTGTAGGTTATTTTGGAGTCGTTTTGGCCACGAAAGGGCTAAGAATGACTCAGGAATTGTTTTCCCTATCCAAGCTGTGAACCATTTTTTTGACTGCGTGTATGCAGTGGTTGGTCTTTGGACTGTGTTGGAGTATGGAAGAGGGCTTGTTGTGCTTGATAAACCTGGTGTGTTTGGGAACCACACAGATAGAGCTAGAGGGCTAGCTTTCTTCTCCACAATCCTTGAATATCACTAGAAAGGAAGCCAGGGCCTGAGGGACTGTGTAGCAGAGAAGGGACTGACTCCTTGTGTTGGGTGTGTGTGGGTGTCTTAGAAGTCAGGATAGTTTTGGTGTAGGTGTCCCTAGCTTTGTAATGAGCTCACCAGCTTAGCATTTAGCCTTTCCCAACTCTTGGATTTCTTGATAAACCCAACTGTGTTGGATTGGAATGTTTTGTTATCCTTGGCTATGTGTAAGCCTGATAGTTCCTTATTCCTTGGGAATCATGCCCAACTCGGGGGTGGCAGTGTTGTTGAGAGATTAAGGAGCACGTTGGACTATGGTTGGGTGGAACGTTGCAGTGACGTAGCTAGTTGTGGGACCATTCTTATAAGATAAGTATTCTTGACTTATCTGCTTTGCACTCTTAGTTACTGTTAATGAATTATGATAATGGACATGTTGAATGCTGAATTGTATGTTTTGTTTTCGCTATGTATATGAATGATTATGCATCTTAGTATGTAGTATGTTCAAGGATTCAGGTTTCTATATGTATGTACATGTTCATGGGGATAGTTACCTGAATGTTGGATGTATGGTAGCGTCCTCTTCGCCGATCGGAGGGTCGGGGACATTACAAAAAACATTGGGGAAAATCCACACTTAAGCAGACACTTATCTACATGCCCCTGCTTTGTCTCTACCTGGTTTAATTGCATTTGATGTGGTGTTCATTTTTTTCCATTGATTTTTTTGTTAACCAGTAATATATTTGTCTGAACATATGCACAATGGACAGAATTGTCTATTATATTATTTGAATTAGTTTCAACTAAATTAGTGCATTTTAATAATTTTATTGCAGGCTTGGACTAATACAAGCTGGGGTCACCAACAAGCTTGGGAGTTTATAGGTATTGCATCCATTGAAATTTCCTATAAAGATGCTTCAAATTTTAGTTTTTAGTATAAGATGAATTCATGGCATGATCTCCTTTACCAACAACTTATCTAATATGAGGCCAGGGTATAGTAATGAAGATGGAAAAGGGCTGATATTCCAGAGGTCTTTTCTTCCTAAATGATAAGACATCCATTCCATGTGTAGTCCTTCCTGAAGGAACCATGAACTCCATTTCTCATTTTCTTATTAGCACCATTCCTTCCATGATGTGCAAGTCCATAGGACATATATTCTCATGGAAAACATCGGGGCAAATCCACACTTAAGCAGACACTTTTCTACATGCCCTTGCTTTGTCTCTACATGGTTTGATTGCATTTGATGTGGTGTTCATTTTTGTTCCATTGATTTTTTTGTTAACTAGTAATATATTTTGTTTGAACATATGCACAATGGATAGAATCATCTTTTATAGTGTTTGAATTGGTTTCAACTAACTGAGTGCATTTTAATCATTTTACTACAAGCTTGGAAAAATACAAGCTGGGGTCACCAAAAAGCTTGGGAGTTTATAGGTATTGCATCCATTGAAATTTTCGATAAATATGCTCCGAATTTTAGTTTTCAGTATAAGATGAATTCATATTATTAAATATTATAAATCCTATTTCAGTCATTGGACATTCACTGGAGTTAGCAATGAACAAGATTGGGCTGCAAGAGCTAGAGCATGGGAAGCAACTAAAGCAGCTATGGAAGCTCAGCAGGCACAACCTCAGTTCACACCTTTAGGTAGATCAATTGAGCATCAAGTTTATCAAGATCATTATTATCAGCCAGTTTAAACACAGTTTTCTGAGGTTCACCAACCACCTTTTCCAGCACTAGGTCATCAAAGTGTTCACTTTCCCTCTGTACCAGTGCCAAATATAGCTACTAATCAGAGTCAATATTTGACAACTCATTATCCTACAGATTTATCATCTTCATACAACCAAGATGGATTTATGTCTTACAGCTCGAACGACGGAGCTACTACTCATGAGAAAAATGTTTCAGTTAACTCTTCTCAAGGATCTATATCCACCATTAATCCAACTTATTCACAAGAAACGGTCACAAATTATACTTCAGTTTCAAGTACACTTCTATTGACTTAGACTCTATCCGGTAATTCTT
>LPNX010543535.1:67874-86201 GCA_001517045.1 Pseudotsuga menziesii | reverse complement strand
TGATAATTTCAAGAAATGCAGCTGAAGATGGATGTTTTCTTATACCAATAAAAAATAGAAAAAAACACTAAAAAAATCATACCTATTCTTCTTTGATGGGATGCGCCTCTGCTTATATCAAGATTTTTTTTACCAATAGAAAATAAAAAAACCCTGGTGAAAAAATCTTGACTGTTCATTCTTCCTTAATGAATAGTGCCTCTTCTTCTTCTTGTATCAAGATTTGAAGAGGACAATGGTTTTGATGGATTTTTCTTCTCCCATCAATGAAAACTAGAAAAATAATTAAAACTCTTTAGCTTTAGCTAATTCAGGTTTACAACCTCAACTGAAAGAGATACATTTTCCCGCCAAAGATAACTATATAATGGAAAGGTTATATTACATTATCTTTTTGATTTCTTAGTTTTTGTATTTTGTATAATTATGTTTTAAGATTATTCATTATATTTTAATTAATATTATATATTGCAAATAATTTTAATATTATATACTATAATTTATATGTATAATAGTAATAATTACATATATTTTAAATAATATTTAATTATATTATATGAATTAATATTATATATAAAAATTAATATATAACTATATATTACACTAGTACAAAATCATCAAGTTAATCAAGGCTTCAACGCCTCTAAAGCCTTATTTTTGTTAATTATAATCTTTACATTATGCTTATTATAATATTATAATAACCATCAATCGCCCTTATAATATTTATCAAATATTTGTTTAATAATTTATGTTACTATGTGGTTGGAAAAGTGTTTTTTTTTCTTGGCATAATATTCAGTTCTCATTAATTTGTAAATGGTAAATAAATTATTAAATTGAGTTTTTTTAATAGTGATATAATTAGTATTAATATATTTTTTGTAATTATTATAATTTTTTTAGATCTTGTACATTTTTTTAATGGAGTGATGAAAAAATTCAAGAGCATGAATATGGTGTTCTTATATTATTAAAGATCGTGATTAAAAACATGACCAAGGCTATGAAAATTTTCAAACATTAGATACAATATGGTGTTACTATTGTTATGTTCTAAAGCATAGTTCAAAAAACCTCATGTCATATAAGCATATACATAAGCCAAATCTCTATTGTAGCTTAGATAGTGTTGAAAGCTTGCCTTTCAACATCATTCAAGCATACATTAAGCTTATACACAACCATCAAAGACAAGTATTGGGAAGGGATGTCCAATCCACCTTTCCATTCATCTTTGATGCTTACTTATACATTATGAGAGAGGTTGGAGCAGTTGTACCCACTCCAACTGCTCATTTGTTAATATATCTTTAAACTATACAATTATATAATTATGATGACATTTAAGAGGTAGTGGCCCCCTCTACATCTCCCCCACAAAAAAAACTTTTCTTCGTCCTGAAGAGAACAAAAAAATATGCATAAACATCCTGGCTGCTATTGTTGAAGTAGTCCTCACTGTGCATCAACCATGCACACTGGTCTGCATAGGTAACTCAGCCGCAACAGCTGCCAGCTTGATAGGAAAACACACGTGTATAAGGCTCTACTATGACTAGTTACTCTTTAGCCTCCATCTTCAATCTGGCAATAGTCCATCGAAGTCTCATCCTCTTACAATGGAGGGAAACCATCTTCTTCCACAACGAGGTATTTCGGTTTAAATATTCACCCTGGCTCATTTGATCGGCATATCCATCGGTTCAGGCATGCGGGGCCTTTTGACTCTTCGACTTACTATGCCATTTCTATGTCTTCTGGCTTTCTGAGGTCATAACCGAGGAACAGTTTCAATATTTTGATAATGAGGGGTACATTGTCATCATGTCTTGTTGGAACAGTTTGTTGTGTAGGTGAATTATATTTTCTTGAATTCCATCTTCGTCACTTTCTTTTGTCATGAGAGTTTAAATTTCCTGCAAGCTTGTATGTTTGCTGCTCATATGCATGGTCTTGGTTGTGATTGAATACTTTGGAATGACTTGGACTTATCTTATAATAGTCGACTAGATACCAACTTCATTATATAAGTGAGGAGATCGCCTACCTTAAAGAAAGACCCATGTTTAACCTCCTCATTAAACTCAACTCACAATGGTTGGCAAGAGACCAACTTAATTTACATCTACTAGAGGGGATCTCCTGCCTCTATTGAGACTCACGTTTAACCCCCTCTAACTCAATGACAATAATACTAATATATTGACCATAATATGATGACTCTACATTTGGTTACCGACTAGACTCAACGACTTTATCATTGACCATAATTTAATATTACATATGCGTTTACTTTTTTTTTTTTAAAACATGAATCTTTGGACAAGACTACAATATTGACCAAACTGAAGACAGGACAAACCCGACATGCTTTTCATTTTACACAACCAACATGCTTATAAAAAAAACTCAACCGACATGCTTCCATCAACCTAACTCAACTGGCATATTTTTCACTTCATACAATTAACAATTAGCCGGTCTCGACTAGAATGGACATAGACCAAATTTTATAGACTTGAGCATTTGATAACCTCAAAAATATATCATCAACTGTATTTCTACATTAGATTTATTAAACAATGTACACTCGACCTAGTTCATACATGTTCAATGTTTAAGACTCAAAAACACCATATATTATTTTAAATGGCTCATGCTTCGAATGAAAAGTGCCACAAGAAATAAATCGAGGGTACATAACCATATTTGATAAATGATCTATGGTCGGCTAGTGCAGGTCGTTGAGGCTACTCTAGTTGATGGTGACTGGTTGACCATAGCATTGTCACATAGGTGAGTCTTTGTTGACAAGGGTGGTTAGGTTGATCGCCAAGTGTGCTAGTTGGTGGCTGGTCGACGGCTACATACGACAAGCACTCGATTGTCTGTTCAATCGATAGTATCTTTGGTTGGCACTCACAACATCATTACAATCCCTCTACGCAAGTCTTGCAATGTTCTTTAGCATCTGGGAACCGAGTTAACCACAGGACACAACATCGCGGAGGATCTCCAGTGTCTGGAAATGCTCGACCGTGCCGTCGGTTGTCAAAAATTTCCGTCAGTTGTCAGTTGTTGACACGAAAAGTCACTTCGTTCTTTGTGCATCTCCGCTGATTTCTTCATTCTCTCCCATATTATCAAATGCTTCCATTGAGTGAGGCTCTGGACAACAGTTGTGGCCCGCTCCGATTTCGACAGATCCATCGGAGGCATGGCGGTGTTTTGGGTTGTCGTGGGGCTCTCTATAGACTCAGCGGAAGCAAAGAACATACCACAGGAGAATGCTAGGTGACCTGGGTGCTTCAATATCGCAACGTTCTCAGATTTCTCATCGATCAATAAACGTTTCTAGAGCCAAATTCATACAAAAAATTCATCTTCTTTAATGGATTAATTATTCTTGAGCTGATTTTGGTCTCCAGAACATCGAGATTGACCGTTCTTTGGGCTTATCTCTTTGGCAGAATTGGATTGTGGAAGATGATTTCTTTCTTTATTTCCTTGACAAGTCGACTATTGATATTATATCGACCAACTGGATCTATGTTCAGTATGGGAGCACGCCTCGTTGAATCGACGGCCCGGCTCTCTCATGGACGGCAAGCGGTTGATCCAGGTCGTTGTGTCTGGTTTTGTATTTGTCATATGCAAGAGTGTGTTGTAATACCCATCTCAATCATTGAGTGGCTGACAGTAGTTGTGATTATAAGAGAGGCGGTGGAGCACAGCTTCAAGAGAAACCTTCAGTGTGAGAGCTCCTTTCAACAACATCTACAGTAATTGTAACATCAAAACAATCTTCAAACACACGGTCTGAACAACAGCCATGCGCAACTACTGTTCCTCCTACCATACGGTCTCTCCTCAAAGGGAAAAATCAACGTGGGGAAATTTGTATATGTGATATGAGTGTAGATACACCAGCATTTGTATGTGAGCAATGTTCTGCTAGCATGGTAGTTCCAGATGCTTCTTTGATGTCTAAACAATGGTAGAATCTATCCAAAATTTGATACACAACTTACTCAAACTTCACGTGCCAAACGAGGAGGAGGGTGTAGGGTTTTGGCTCCACAAAGTTCACACGATGGATTCTCAATGCTCAAAACTCATATCCCACGATAGTCTTTCAAATTGCAGTAGAGAATGAGATCACAATATTCAGTGCAATCTTCAAGGGGACTTGGTATCTTTCTCAATGCTAATCCAATCTTTTTGGGCTCCAATTTACCAATGCAGCAACAAAATATAGTAGAAGACTTCTTAGATTCACGAACACATGAGCAGCCCTTTAATCTTGACGATGATCTTGAGGTTCGAGCCACCCCATTCACTGCTGCTGTCACCCAGCTAAGTGAAGGAGGAAATGACACCATATGTTGAAAGATCTCCTTTCAACATCATTTAAGCATACATTAAGCTCATACACAACCATACACAACCATTAAAGACAATTATTGGGAAGGGACGTCCAATCGACCTTTCTATTCATCTTTGATGCTTACTTATACATTATGAGAGAGGTTGGAGCAGTTGCACCAGCTTCAACTACTCATTTGTTAATATATCTTTAAACTATATAATTATATAATTATGATGACATTTAAGAAGTAGTGGCCCCCTCTACAGATAGCTATATAAAGACAAATATAGATAAAGAACATGCAGTGTTTGACATATATAACCTGCAAATATATATTTATAATTGATATATTATCAACCAATTATGTGTATTTTATATTATATATTTGGTAAATTCATGTTGAGTTGTGACAGTACATTAATTTACTAAATTCTAACACTCCAGATGGATTTAGAGACCCTTTACAAATGGATTCAAATGGGTCTCTGAATCCATCTACAGTGTTAGAATTTATTAAAATTTACAAATTCATTGTCAAATTAGTAATTATTTCCATTGCGGAATGACACCAACTACAAATGACCAACTAAATGACCAATTGCAATTTGGTCATTTGTAGTCTATCTATCCCGTGATCAAATTTGGTCATTTATCTTGGTCGTTTTTAGTTGGTTTTTATCCTGTGACCAAAAGTGGTCGTTTATCTTGGTCATTTTTAGTTATCTCACTTAGAATTATCAATTTTGGTAATTTATCCCTTCAAAAAAACTGTGGAGACAAAATGTTTTGGTCTTGTGGTCACTAATCTCTCATTTTCCTCTAGTGTCAGTAGTTATCCAATGCAATATTCAATGTTGTTCCACCATCAAAGAGCTAACAGGACCTCTGGCAACAAAGGCATAGCTTGACATGGATGAAGGAGATTGAGAAGAGATCTGCAGAAGCCAGCTTGAATTTGTTTCAAAAGGTCTGGGAGATAGATCATGCATCCATGCAACCTATAGAATCCATTCCATGATTCCACCACTAGTTTGGAGCAGAAAAAATGTATCCTATCATTAGCGTTATCTAATTCAATATCTGATAGGTTCAATACACAACAAGCGACTTTGGATTTTTATGTGTGGCTCTGCGTAAACTGATCCTGAAGTTGACAGAGTGGTATGAATGGAATAGTGTTTCAGATTCACAAGGACCAAGGTTTTCTTGGTTGGTACCATAGAAAATAATGATCAAGGAAAATATATATCAATTGTAGGGGGATTGCAATTGTCAGTTCCTTCTCTTCTTTTGAGGCTATTTGAGCTCAACATATATAGGACAAACAAAAAAATCTTGACAGTGAGAGTGTTTCTCAATTGCTAGAGCTTGTTTTAGGGAAGTGTAATCAAGTCTAAGTTGAATATTTAGTTCAGTATTTGAAGATATGCTGCTTATTTTATAATGCATGTTTGTAGTGTGATTCCTTATGCTTGATGTGCTCCTCAAACAGAAGTGTATCTAAATATTAAGTGCCTTTCTCTTCCTCCATATCTGCCATTTCCTTATCTTCATTTATTCTCATTAGTAGTCTCAACCTTGAGACCTACCATTTACATGCCATTGTAGACTCTCTGAGTAGGATACCATTCTATTATAAGCCTTTAGGTAGAAGTATATTTTGGTGTTTTGTATGACAATATGTGTGCTCACACTTAAATGATATAATTTCTTGTGGGATCAATGGTCAAGAACATGTGTTTCCTTCTTGTGTGCATTGCTGGTATTATGCTCATATCATTCTTGGTGCCACGTATTCTATGTGATACCATCTTTCCTTTTTTCCTTTAATATATTATGCTGTTGTTAACTTGCCTTAGCACCTTGTTATTCTTTTTCAAGCTTACTGCTTTATGTGCATTATGTCCTTATCTTCTAGAATAATAAATAAGATTCCATAGAAATTTTGATTTATTCCAAAATTGTTCATCAATTTTTCACTTTCAGTGGAAGGCCATTTGTTAGATGGTGTAAGATGTCTAAGATGTTTTTCATGGAAAAAAATAACTTCTTTTGAGAGAAACAGTAAAGAGCTACCTGCAAAGTGAGTTTCTTATAACTGGATATTATTCCTATGAAGCATTTCATGTATCTTAAAATGTTTTATCCAAAGGAAGAATTACTCTATCAAGTTTTATTTGGTGGATTCTTCTGAATCCCGATGATGATTCAGAAATTCCATATTGCATTAAATGATTAAATTCCTTACCACCTTATTGACTATCTCTTCTGGAAACAAAAGTCTGGTTGGTTCAATGTTTCATTTCAAATGATATTTATATTGGATTATCTTTAGACAATTTTTAAGAATAATATTCACCCTAGTTTTTCTTCTATGCATGGTATAAAAACGGACTTATTTCTATGCAGTTATGATGATCACATTCTTGTAAGTTTTTAATCTTATTTTTGAATTTGTTCTTATTTCTCAGATAGTATGCCTTGAATTGGTTTCTTATGTTTCTTTGGTTTCTAACATAGGTGATGGGAATCCAAATAGGGACAATGGGGACAATTCTACATGCCAGGTTTATATTTATGTTTATACACGTTGTTGTAACTTTTGTATTTATGAAATTCTAATCTCCTTCAGTAATGGTATAATATGTTTTCATGCTTCTTTTATGACTATCTTGTAAACTTTACTATTTTAAAGTAGTTTCTATGGTATAAATGGGTTTTTGACAAAAATATCTTGTTATCCTCCAGTGCCTACATAATTTAACTTTTAAAATGAGCCTAGTTCTTGGATAAGATAGATTTTCTAGTCATAGAAAGATACATGTTAAGTTAAGCTTTTTCTTCCTTGTTTAAGCCCTAATTCCTTTAATATGAACATTCTGAGGATGATTTAGAGTAAAAAAATTTGAAGGGTGAGGTATAGGCCAAAATTCCTTAGTATGGAAGATTTTAATATGATTCCAATTTCCTAATTGGAAGGTCCTTTGTTAGTGAAGAGTCCCCCATGCTGGGATCAATATTTATTGTTGGGGAATGATTTAAAGATCCTGTACTAAGACATAAGAAAAAAGGCCTCATGGGTAGTACTTCCCCTCATATTGTGTGAGAGTTACACTTCTGATTTGTATCACAAAGATTGAGCTTGCCATGATAAACCCTTCATTATAAGAAAAAACCATGGTAATAGTAACATAAGGTAGGGTTCCAAGGTATTAAAGAAAACGAGTAAAGAAGGAATACCATGGTAGAATTTACAATTGAAGGAATAGAGAACATGAAATATGTCACTACCAAAGTAAGCAACTAAGTAGCAATCTTCAGGTAGGGAGAAATAGAGAAAACCTTGATAAGAAAGCCTCTAAAGACATATCTACAATTTATAAAATCATATAAAGTTTGGAAATATTTACTTGAAAATTTGTTAGTCTAATTGTAGATTTGTTACCTTAAAATAAAAAAACCTATGCTAGAGAAAGCACACCCTTTAGCCATTGAAGGCTACTTGCTGGATCATACAATTCTCTACTTGTCAAAGAGCTCTTAAATTGTTTTGGATAGTGCAATGTGCTTGTAATTCTTATCATATTTCCAAGCGTACTAAATTTTTGAGATGATAAGTTTATATTTGGCATTATATCTAATACCTTGTTGCAGTGGTATAATTTTTTTTTTACATACCAAATAGTCAAGAAATATACATAAATAGTAAATGCGTTATATACTAGAAAAATGTATTTTGTTCTTTGTTGTTTGTTTTGAAGATGATGTTAAACCTCTGTAAAGTTCCCTTCAGGTATCTATACGATCCAGTCCTTAAATTATTCTTAAAATTGCTCGTTTATAAGTCACATAAGTTTTTTGTTTTATGCAATGATTCTATCTGAGTACAGATTTCACTAAAAAAGTTACAAGGCTTGCCTAGCAGTTTAGTGGAAGGAAGACCAATTTTAGTGTGAAAATTTCTATGAAAGTGCTTCCAACTTCAGTTTCAAGACATTTAAACAAATATCCATCCCTAACTATGTAATGTGAAATCCCTCGAAATTCCAACTTCAGTTTCAAGACCTTGTCCCATGGGAGACAAATCCATAGAAATTCCATTAGGCCATTAAACTACAAAGACTAAAATTGGTCATGTAGTTGAAGATATAATGAAGAAAAAATCTTAAACCAAGAAAAAAAAAGTCTTCCTATGCCATTAATTTTCCAAAAAAGTTCATTTTTTAAATTAATTTAGGGGATTATAACCTCCCTCAAGTATAATATCATTGTAGAAGAGCATCCCCAATATTGATCTTGTCCTCTTCCTTCCCTTGTTGTTTCAAGGCTCCATATCATCACAAGTATACTAGGATGTGAGTCTAGTTGTACCTTTAAGTGAATAGGATTGGAGAGGGTGTAAAATGATTTTGAGAAAGACAAACTGTAGTTAGTGGTGAAGATAAGCAAGCTTCGAAGACCCAATCCTAATAAATTCATAAGATCATGGATTTAACAAGGATGTTTCAAGTTTCAATCCCAAATGAAAGATAACTTCAAGTTATTGGAGTAGAGTAATAAGAAAGATAATATTATAGAAAGGAAAACCCCCAAACAAAGTACTTGTTTTATAATCAACACCTCATATCATATCATTGAAAAATCATGATGTTATATAAAACATATGTGGCCTTCTATGTCTGGATCCAGTGTTCCATTTTTCATTTTTTAGTCAACTACAACATGTTTATTGAAGAATCATATGAACTAAACTCCGTTTAGTTTTAGTTACTAAAGGGATATATGTGTTTTGTTGAAACCATTTGTTTAAGTTTTTGTAGTGGTCTGAGAATAGTTAAGTACATTGACTGGTCCTTTGTTGATTGTTGTGTTGGTGAACATTTTTCACACAGGTATTAAAATGTTTATATATATTTTAAAAGTGGAAGGCACATGATTGAGAGGCTTGAAGAAAATTATTCACTTTTCATATGGATACCTCGATGAGTATTCATTGGAGGAAACTTATGATGTTGTTGGTAATCAATATATTGTAACTTAACACTGTTTCACATGGTAATATGACCTTTAAGTTAATCATGAATTTTGGGTTCTCTTGGGAAACTTTCCACCTTCAAACATAATTTAATATGAGATGTAGTCACTTTAGATGTTATTCTAGGCATGAAATAACAATGGGAAACCATCTAAGGTAACTTCGTTGCTTTTTATACATTGCCTAAGTAGTTTTGAGAGTTGGAGTAACCTTGTGGTTAATTATGGGAATGTCTTGATTCCTAACAACACTGGTAAATTTTGGTCACTTATCACCATGAAAGGAAGCATTAAAAGACCTAATCCAAGTTCTAACAGAATAGGAAATCATCACAAGATTAAAATTTACTCTAAATAAATTATGGGCAAGGAATGAAGGATGAACAACACTAAAATTCTGTTTCTAGGGAATTGTCTCTCCAAATTTTCTTTGGGAAAGGTTTACAAACAAGGATTTGAGGGATTGTGAGACTTTGTTTAGGTTTAGGTGGGATAGGCCTTTCCTAGTAGTGTAGCTATGCAAATTTTTCAATCAAGGTGAAGTTTGTTGGGAAAATGATTGGTTGGGACTTGCTCCAATATGTGGAAACCTATCAAATTTTTCCTTTTAATTATACAATTCCTTGTCGCCTTTTCGACAGAAAATAGAGGATGTTCGACGAGGTTACTGAAGATTCGACACAATAACTCATCGGTTGTCTGACAAGCACTCGTTGAAAATTCAACATCCTCCTGAAAACGTCCGATGAGGCTGCCATAGCTCTGACAACCGAGCCTGTTGGCTATCTGACAATGGCAAGTAGAATTTTCGACGATCAGAGGTCAGAATTTCGACGACATAATCAAGAATTTTTGCAGAAAAACTAGCTAACATTCCACAATGCCTAGTCGGCTTTTCGACTATGGAAAATAGAATTTTCAACGACTAGATGTTGGTAGTTTGATGGCATAATAATAAATTTTTGCAGTAGAACCAGCTGACATTCGGCGATGGTGTAGTTGGATCTTCGATGGGTATTGGCATGTCATCGAATATCCAACATTCTGCCATCAATAACAACAAAAATTCATTTGTTGAATAATTGACAGGGTATTGCCAAATTTCAGACATGGTAGCCATCAAATTTTGTGCTCAATTTCTGTTGTGAACATTGTTTATTTGACACTTTTCTAAACTATGGTTTTTCTTAGTAACGTCTAGTGCAATTTATGTACCATAGGATACAATTTTGAAAAATATGAGGAGAGTGCATGAGAATCACATTCATATCACCATTTCCAAAACAAACCTTCAGGAGGAAATGCAAATCAATTTCGTTGTTTGGTTTGGTTTCTATGCTCCTAGTTGAAATTTTCCTAGTGACATTGAATGGTTTTGGTAAGCGAGATAAAACTCACCATAAATAAAAAACCGAAGCTCCAATGGTAAAGAAGTCAATTCTGTTGTATTTGAGACATCCAATTACTACTAGAGACACACTTTTTTGGTGGCTTCATGAACATAATTTTGTCTATTTTGACAGTTTTTCTAAACTAGGGTTTTGATCAATGACATGCATTTCAATTTATGCATGATAGGATAATACTTTGAAAAATGTGTTAAACGAGTGCATTGAAATCCTATCCATATCTTGCTTTCCTAAACACACTTGCAGGAGGAAACATAACTCAATTATGTTGCTCGGTTTGTTTTTTATGCCCACAATTGAAATTTACCTAGTGTCCCTTAATGACCTTAGGAAGCAAGATGAAACTCAACATAACTCGAAAAATAAGGATTTGATGGACAAGTCGTTTGTCCCATTGGATTAGTGAAATTCAAGTACTACTAATGACACCATTGTATGATGTCTTCATGGAGCTAAATTTTTCTATTTTAACAGTTTTCTAAACTAGGGTTTTGTTAAGTGATGTGCAATCCAATTTATATATGATAGGATAAAAGTTTGAAAAATTAACCCAACAATTGTGTGGGAATTGTGGTCATCTCACCTTTTCCCAAACACACCTATAGGAGGAAACAAAACTCAATTTCATTGGTTTTTATGGCCCTCGTTGAAATTTTTCTAATGTCCTGAAATGGATTTAGAAAGAGTAGAAACTCTCCATAAATCCAAAACCATGGATTTTATGTACAAATATTATGTTCCGTTGGATTTGTGAAATATGATTATTACTTAAGACACCCTTGTTTGATGTCTTCATGGATTAAAAGTTGTATATGGGTGAAAATGTGAAGTTGGGTAACACTTCTATGAGAATCGAGTGCCTGAGCAACATAGAGAAAGTTATTCGTTTGAATAACTATATTTATTTGGACGAATAACATTTTTAGTCGGATGAATAATGTTTTTATTCGACTGAATAATCGATCCTTTATTCAGCCAAATAATGTTTAACGATGAACCTTTTAAATTGACGGAGACATCAAGATATGTCCAAACGTATAGCCAACCGGTAATTTTGACCTGTGGTTCTATGTTTATTCAACCGAATAATTTTTTTGCATAAAAGGTCAGTTGTGGCCCACATTTTTTGTTTTCCACTTGCTGCAGCCCCCATCCCACCTCACCTGTCGTCGCCCCGCCTGTCGTGGAGGTCCCCGCTTGTCATGTATGTCTCCTTGCCACCCGCCTCGCCTCGCCTATCATCGCCCCACCTGTCATTGCCCCGCCTGTTTTTGGACCAACCCTGTCCTTTCAGCTCCATATCACAACTAACATCGTGTCACCATCCATTTTAGACACCCTTTGAACGCGCTTGTAGAAGCTACAGATTTGGGAGTTTGTTCACGACATTGGATGTGGAGCTTGGAGCTTGGTTCGAGTGCTAGATCTTGCCTTCTTTTTTCCAAGTAAATCTTTTATCTTGGATATTTCTGCATTGAATTGTATTCAAATGGTATTCTTTTTTATGTATAGTTAACTTAATTCATTCTCTGTGATGTGAATCCACGTTAATATATCTCTCTGTTGTCGGTTGTGACACAAATTTGTTTAAATGATTCTTTTTATTGTTTCATATTCCAATTATGTGAATTTAATCTACATTCGTATAGCAATCTCTTTGAGCACCTACGAATGTTCCCCGATGAATTCGGTGACCATGAATAAATAATTATTGAATATCTAGGTTTTCAACTTTGAGAGTATCCAAGAATAGGTGGATAGAAAGAGTGGTTTGCATGTTTATAAATACATGGGCGTGACTGCATGAGATTACAACACATATTTTTCCTAGGTTCATAGTAGTTTATAGTTTTATGCATTGTAGTACATGAATTGTTTTACTAAGATTTATTTTATTCTCCATTTTTTTATAAACTTGAAAATTGATTTTTTATACGTTCATAGTAACTTACAGTTTGAAAATGATAATTTGTTGATATTTAGAAAAGTAGTTGCATATTATTAAACATTTTTTGTAGTTGAAAACAACTTTTAATGAGTATCTCTCAATGTAAAACTTCATTTTCCATAATCAATTCGCACATCAATTTTCATATTTTTTTTTTTTATCTTTTTGTTAATTTTGTAATTTTTGTACATTGTTGGAAGGTATTGTTTGTTTTTTCGGTGGTCGTCTTCATTTTTCTTCCTTCATTGTTCGGATTCGGAAGTTCGAGGTCGGTCTCGTCGGTGTCTTTCAACAATGCAATATAAATAGGTATGCCTTCTAATAAAAAATTAAAGAAGGTCCATTTATATTCATTTGTAGATATGGGTTGCAGAGTAATTGGAGTTATAGATATGATTGATCACATCTATAACTCCAATTAATCCATGACTAATATCTACACATAAAAGCTAGACGAAACGAAAGTAGTAATTCTTTTACTTGTTTCTTCTTCAAGGTATGTACTATTACCCACAAGTATCATTCTTCTAGTCGAAATTATGTTTTATTAAATTTTATTATCATATAATTCTATGTTTTATTTTAATTGAATTCAAAGACCTTGGTCCCAAGAACAATACGAGATTTTAAAAACATTGATTAAATAAATTTTTGGGTGTCTGTATTCATGTGCACACACAAATATAGGCACTTGAATATTGTTTTAGTTAATGTTTTGAAAAGCTCCATTAAGTTGCTATCTTGATCAATCTTTTCTCTATCCGCACATAAGCATTCAATAGTTAATGTCCACATAGACAGAGTTCATGAACTCTGTCCATGTGGACAGAGTGCATGAGCTCTGTCCACATGGATAGTGTTTATGAACTCTGTCCATGTGGATAGTGTGTATGAACTCTGTCTACATGGACAGATTAACTCTTTCCATGTAGACATAGTGCATGAATTCTGTCCAAATGGACAGAGTGCAACATCTTTTTGTTTGGAATTAAATTTGTGCTTATCGATTTAGCAATCTCTAAATGGTTGGTGAATTTTTATTGATTTAGCTAGGTGTAAATAATTGGCTTTATTTATGATTAGACATTAATAACATTAGGCATGAAACATTTCACAATCCATATCTATTAATAACATTTGACAATAATTGATGTTTATTAATAAACATTATACATTAAGCATGAGTAAACATTAGACAACATTAATAAATATTATATATTATACATTATTAAATAGTATACATGGTTGATAAGGTACAATTATCAAACTAGTTTATTTAGTAAACAAGGTCAAATTATCAAACTAGTTTATTTAGTCAAACTTATTACCTTTCTTTTTTGCATTGACTTAGCCACTTTCAATTCACTAACTCTAAAATAGCTAATAAGTGTTGGCTAATAACAGTGACGATTTGTGGTATTATTTTTCATTAGGTTGCAACATGGAAAAATTGTGAAACATAATACCATGGATCGTCACCGTTGCTTGGCTGAACACTTGTTATCTTTCATGAGATATAGTTCACGTGGACAGATTTCTTGAACTCTGTCCTTATGGACAATTTTGTTTGATGATGATATTTACAGGTGTGTAGAAAAAAAAAAATATTTTGAAAAAATAGTTATTGTAAGTGGTTTATTTCATTCAATCACTTAATCAAAATATATTGTACAGTCCAAGCTCTCATGGTGTTTAGATATTTTTGCTTTTGTGTTCATGGAAAAATAATATTTTTTAAAAGTAAAAAGGTACCAATTTCAAATTGAGAACAATTGTTTATAATTCTATGTAATAATGAAAATATTTGTAGATATAATTTATGTTTAAATTATTAAAATATCAAATAAGTTATTAATTTAGGATTTAAATTAAGATTTAACATGTTCATGAATTGATTCCCTGACATAAAGAAATGTAACCTTCACTTAATATTTGACCATATTGGTTCCATTCATTAAAACATAAAAAACGCAAAGATTGGCACATTAATTCCTCATACATCCAACAATAAATTAGCTATATTCATTTTAAGAAATTTTAGATAATATTAGGTAAATCTAGGTCCTTATTAAAAACTTAGGTTTTTTAGTAGCTAGGTCTTTGAATTTGTGGAATTAACATGTATAATTTGAACATGTTATGAGTTGCATTAGAGGAAATTTCCACTCAAAATGGGCCTCCTATGGAAAATTAATAAAATAATAGTTTTTTTTTTGTTGGCAAAGTGGTGGAACCCCCCTGACTAGCAGGGTTTCCATTGTCTAAATAACCACGAACTAGGGGCATCTAAGCCATCAAAATCACCAGGGGATCACACCCGGCCTAGATCGCACCAACCCTTAACATGGTTGGATTTTTTGGAATCCGACGGGATTAGAAATGATGACCTTTTAGCTTAGGGGGCATCTTAACCACACCCCGACATCAACTGTTCTACATCTCGTGGATAAATTAATAAAATAATAGTTAAAATAATAAAATAATATTTATTAATTTTGGAGGAAGAAAAGAAAAAACTTCCTTTTTGTTCATATTTTCGACATATCTCACTGTGATTTTACTCAAATTTCATTTGTGAGAGCTCATTGGCTACAGAATTTAATTTCACATCTAACGAGTACCCACTCAACATACTTTTGATGGGCCTTGCTCTCCCAAAAATAAGAAATACCTAAAAAAAACGTGATGGTGATGTCATCATCATGTTGTTTCAGGTATTTCTTGTTTTTGGGGTAGCAGGGCCTGTCAAAAGTATGTCGAGTGGGTACTTGTTGGATGCATAATTGAATTTTTCATCCAATGGGCTCTCTTAATCAAAATTTGAGTAAAAACACAGGGAGATATGTTGAAAATACGAATAAAAAAAGTAGTTTTTATTATGATACCTATCCCCAAATTTATATTAAAAAATTATTTAAGAGGTGATCCCTTTTTTAAATTTAAAGAATTTTTATTGGTTAATACATGATGACATGGAATTTGTATTATTTTTTGAAGGCCCATTTTAAATTGAAATTTCCTTTAATGATATTTGTGTAAACTTGTAGATATCATATCAAATGGAAACAGAGCAGTTTTTGGGACAAAAGCGTAGAAGGTAATCACATTCTTTGGGAGTTGGTGTCCTAATGATAATCAAAATTTGTCAATTTTACCTTAGGATTCAACCTTATTGTACAACTCACATTCATCCAATCATCGACGAGGTGATAGTGGTAGAGATGATTCCCCCTTATCCTCTCTGGGTGAACGTCGATCTCGACCTTCTGTCGGTATGAACATTAATCTTTTAATACATGTATAAATTGTATTTTTGTGTGTACACAAATTTTGTACATGTTTACACATAAATTTAGTTGTATTTGTAGCAGAGAATGGTGCATAAGCGACACGTAGCTTTCTACAAAGGGAGGAAGATCGAGTATAGGAGACAAGCGTGGATGCAGAGCAAGGTTCACAAGAGGCTCGTCATCCTACACAGGGTGGTTATGGTCGAGATAGGATGAAATATGTTCAACTAGTTGAGGGTTGTACACCCATTACGACATATCCATATAATTTACCGGAGGAGTTTCCATGGGAAAGTGGTCTTCAACAAATGACCCTTGAAAGCTACAGAGCTCACTATGAAAGGCTGCAACACAATATTTCTAGTTTGGATCTCGCTCCAAATAATAAACAAAGTATAAAGATGGTTTTGTAATCATTACAAAAATTCATTGAGGTATATGAGGATCTTGGACCAACAACATATGATTTTGTTGACTTGATGCAGAGAAGAAAGTCACAAGTGATGGGTCCAGATAAGTGGCCTGTTGTGAAGGAGAGAGTGACTAGAGACTAGGACAACTCAATGTTTAACTTCAAAGAGGGCCTAAAGTGTAAAGCATTGAAAGTGAAATATTTTAAGCACCCTCAACTTGAACATCATTTATATGATCAGTTTCCATGGAATGATGAGCTTCCTAATTATTTTGCTAGGTTTTTTTATGCCGATTTTTTTTTAAATATGAAGCCATACTATACTTATATTCATTTTGAGTTTTATGGAGTTGGAAAGGGAGGATATAAAATTGAAAAGGTGCTCTTAGAGATCCCTATACTCTTCAACCTCCACCTTAGATATCTCGTCCACCTAGTATTGTGACTTACAAATCGGAGATGGAGCCCACATCATAAGTTGGGACAACTACAAGGCATAATGCTGCCGAAGGTTTGACTTCGACATTTATAGGAGTTGATGTTGGATTGAGTCGATAGATGGCTCAATCCATTATTCATCAAAAGTTTGTTTACAAAACAAATGATGAGTTATATCATATGGGCATTGAAGATCTAAAGGCTTATGCCAAGGTTTGTCATGATATAGCATCGGATGTCATATCTAATGACACGTCAAGTATAGGAGAGATTTGTGTACTTTCAATCTATTTACTTTATTTATTTATTTTGAATTGAACTTTTTGTTACATTATATCTATGTATGATATTATGCTTTTTTGATGTATAACAATAAATACATTACGTAAATGTTTATTTGTTGCAGTTTTCTCAAATGTTAAATGAACATAATTTTTGAGTCTCCACTAGTCAAAATGTTGCAAATGTAGAAGAGCATTTTGGAGAGGTATATTTATTACTTACATATTTGTATTATGTTTGAAAGATATTTTATCTTTAAAAAAAAAAATCAACTATGTATCCTATTGTTAATTTGACTTATCGATGTAGGTTTCTTTAGATTCGAACTTTTTAGATGATTTTCCATCTATTGTGAGCTAATGGTTTTATTTTTTTTTGTTTTGGTTTTAAGTTAATTGCTTAAGCTTAGTTTTTTTTTCTTGCACTATGATTTATTTATTAACAAAATTTAAATTTTAAGGGAAGAAAACATATTGAAATTGGCGGTGAAGTTATAGGTTCTCTGATGGAGTGGATATTGGCACCAAGGTAATTTTGTTTATAATTGTACTATTCTCTGATACATAAGTTTAAATAGTTTACATAATTTTTTACTTTCGTAAATTGCTTTTATATATGTTGCAGCTTGGGTCTCTTCTTTCTCTTCCATAAGAGAGGCAAAGGGAAGACTCTAGTGGATGATAAATAATTTGAGGTAATTTTGTTAATAATTGAATTGTTCTTCGATATTAGCTTAATATTTAAATGTTTTGATTTTAGTTTTAAATTGTTTAAATAATTTATGATATTCATAATATGTTTTTATACATGTTGCAGGTTGTTATGAGTCCAAGGGAAGACCTTAGTGGAGGATAGTGGTGGAATTCCATTTAGAGAATTATTTATATTGTCATCGTAGTCCTCCAATAACTCCATCTTTCCTTCAGTGCATCACATCAAATAATATTTTACATTTTTCGTTGTTTTCTAAAGGTGCAATCACAGCGAAAACATTTCCTGTGCCAATTACAATTGGAGTTAGAGTTTTTAAGTCAATTAAATTGACTATAAACACATAAGGTGATGGACAACAATGAACAATCAACAAGATTATTACAATACAACAAAAACTGGATTTAGCGTCTCTTTTTACATCCTTTTTT
>LPNX010543535.1:19449-44447 GCA_001517045.1 Pseudotsuga menziesii | reverse complement strand
AAAAAATGAATTTGGAAAATACATGATATATACATACCAGGTCCAATTTCTCGATCTTTATTTTGATCTTCAATATTGACTTCATCAACATTAGCATGTAAATCAATATCTACATATTCAACAATGGTCTCTTCAACTTCAATTTGATCTTCTTGTACCCTATTTTCAATTTGCATTTCATCAATAGTATCATGTAAATCTGTTCTTATATCTTCAATAATTATCTCTTTTGTTTCTGCAAACGTTGCTCTTTTGGCTCTATTTCTGAGTTTTTCTTTTTGCCTATTAGCATTGCCATCACATTTACGATCACTTTTTTTACAATTTTTCTTATTTCCCATGATTGTTTAATCTCCTTTGGAAAAAAATAAGAACACCTTGTAAATAAATATTCTTTGTAAAACCATTGGAAAAAAAACTTCTCTGAAAAAATACTTTGAAAAAAAACCTTCTTTGAAAAAACAACTTTTAAAAATATTTTGAAAAAAAAAACTCCTTTGCAAAAATACCTTGCAAAAAAACTCTTTGGAAAAACCCATTGCAAAGAAATAACATACTTTGAAAAAATACCTTGGAAAAAAAAACTCTTTGGAAAAACCCCTTGCAAAGAAATAACTCCTTTGCAAAAATTCCTTAGAATACAAAATCTTTTGCAAAATTGCCTTGTAAAAAAACTCTATGAATGTACCACTTGGAAAGAAATAAGAAGGAAAACACATTTTTGCAAAAATAACTCTTTAGAAAAACCCATTCCAAAGAAATAACTTACTTTCAAAAAATGCCTTGGAAAAAAAACTCTATGAAAAAACCCCTTGCAAATAAATAACTCCTTTGCAAAAATACCTTAGAATACAAAATCTTTGGCAAAAGTGCCTTGGGAAAAAACTCTTTGAATGTACCCCTTGGAAATAAATAAGAAGAAAAATACCTTGTAAAAAGACACCTTTGGCAAAATAAATCTCCTTTGAAAACCCCTTCAAAAATATTTTGATCAGAAATATGCGAAATGAAAATGTGAAAAAATAATGAGTCTATTTTGTTTTACTTATACGAATATAGATAACGTAATTTTTTTTTCTCGGTTGACGAATTTTTTTTTGTGTTTGGTTTTTCGGACGAACCACCTTTGTTGTAAATAACAGTTCTGTAATGGAAAAGTATTATTCAGTCGAACAATTATTCATCCAAACAATTATTCCTCTAAATAATTGTTTGGCCGAATAATTATTTGACCGAATAACCTCTAAGAGATGAAACCTGCACAGTTTTCAGGTTTCTCCATTTTCGGAAGGTAAAATGGATGTCTTACAATACAAATCGAATTTCATACTTGATACCATTAGTTTTTCCATTGAATCTACTTTCCATAAGTATAGATTTTGTTTTGTATAGGTGAGATCCAATATTTTTAATTTTTTTGTTTCTTAACATCTGTTGAGTTTTGTTTCATCTCTTTCAAAATGCGGTGAAATGAAAATAATATAAATTTAAAAATACACCACCAAAAAAATTGAAACAAATATGGTGTCGTTAATTGGAGTTTCTACTTCAAAAGGGTATTTGTATATTTTTAAGTTTTGTAGTCAATTGAGAGAAAAGTGTCACAACCAAAAACATGTTGAAAATCGACAAGGTTTCCACATTGATCGAATTCAAAAAAATATTATAATTAGTATATAGATTCGTTGGTTACAAACTTATAGCCATCCTCTAGTATACTGTGTGTATATTTTCGTAGCATATATTTTTTTTCAAAACAAAAATTTAACAATGATTTTATGGGCTTAACCAAACATGACTATTTTTTAGTCCTTTCATTTTATAAGGACACACTATGAAAATTTTTCCAAAACGACATATCATATCTCAATAAAAAAATTGAAAAATTTATGAATAGAGAGCTAACATAATTCTCTAAAAGTTTTATTTTTACTTAAAAGTTAAATTCTAAACAAAAATATCACTTTTGTTCACCCAAATTTGAAAAACATGAAAAAATCAGATTTATTTTCTCATAAGACCACCCAAAATAGACACACATCTTCATCGATTCTTACGGTTTTCTAAAATAGGGTTTTGTTGAGTGATGTGTAGTGCAATTTATGCACCATAGGATAAGATTTTGAAAAATGTACCTAATGAGTGCATGGGCATAACGATCATATTTCCATAGACCAAACACACCTGCAAGAGGTAATGAAACTCAATTCCATTGCTCAGCTTGGTTTTTCTTCCCTTGGTTGAAATTTTCTTGGTGTCCTTGAATGGACTTGGGAAGCATTATAGGTTCCCACCATAACACAAAAAATGAGGTTTAGATAGAAAAAAAATTAGTTACATTGGTTTTGTAACATTCAAGTACCAATAGGGAAACCCTTGTTTGATGGTTTCATGGATCGAAAGTTAGTTATTTTGATGGTTTTCCAAACTAGGGTTTTTCTCAAAGAGTGTAATTTATGCATGATAAAATAATATTTTGAAAAATGTGTTGAGAAAGTGTATGGTCATCACAACAATATCTCCCTTGTCCAAACACACTTGTAGGAGGCAAAGAAACTGAATATTGTTTCTTGGTTTGGGTTTATGCCCTGGTAGAAATTTTCCTAGTGTCCCTTAATGGCCTTGGGAAATAAGATGAAACTCACGGTAACTCAAAAACCACTGCTCCAATGGACAGACCATCAGTTTTTTTGGATTCATGAAATCTGAGTACCACTAGGGACACCCTTGTCCAGTGGCTTCATGGACCGAAAGTTGTCTATTTTGATGGTTTTCTAAGCTAAGTTTTTATTAAGTGACATGAACTACAATTTATGTATGATAGGATAATATTTTGAAAAATGTTCCCAATGAGTGAATAGGGATCATAGTCATCTCCACCTTGCTCAAACACACATGTAGGAGGCAAGGGAACTCAATTGCATTTCCTAGTTTCATTGCTTTGCTCTTGGTTGAAATTTTTTTGGTGTCCTTGAACAAATTTGTTAAGCAAGATGAAACTTGCCATAAATTGAAAATTAAGTATTCAATGTACAAGTAGTAATTTTCATTGGATTCATGACATCTTATTACTGCTAGATACATGCATGTTTGGTGGATTCATGGACTGGATGTTGTCTACTTTGATGAATTTCTAAATTAGGGTTTTACTCACTGACGTATAGTGCAATTTTTGCATTATAGGATAATATTAATAAAAATGTGTTGAGTGATTACATCTACAGTGCAGTCATCTTTCCCTTTCCCAATCCTACTTACAAGTGGCAATGAAAGTCAATGTCGTTGCTCGCTTTGTTTTTTAGGCCATGAGTTTAAATTTGTCTATTGTCCCTTAATGGCCTTGGGAAGCAATATGAAGCTTGCCATAACTAGAAAACCAAGGATCTGATGGATAAATAGTTAGTTCTTGTTTTATTTTTGGCATTTGAGTACCACTAGGGACACCCCTTTTCGATGGCTTCATGGACCCAAATTTGTCTATTTTGACATTTTTCTAAACAAAGGTTTTTCTAAGTGATGTGCATTTCAAATTATGTATGATAGGCTATTATTTTGAAAAAAGTTCCCAACAAGTGCATGGGAATTGTGGCCATCTCTCCCTTGGCCAGACACACTTACAGAAGTCAACAAAACTCAATTTCGTTACTCTGTTTGGTTTTCATGCCTGTGGTTGAAATTTGATAGGTGTCCCTAGATCGCTTTGCTAAACTAGATGAAATTATCTCCAACTCAAAAATCATGGCTTCAATGGAAAAATATTCAATTCTGTTGGATTCATGGCATCTAATTACGAATGGAAAAATATTCAATTATGTTGAAAGCTATGAAATGTTTATGAGTCGTTTTAAAACCCAAGTAAAGTTAAATGTATTTCTGTTAGGATCTGATGATGTTTTAATAGGTATGGATTGGTTGGAAAGACATCAAGTAGCACTAGTACATGTGGAAATTTTTCCCATGGACTTGTTTCTATTGCAACACTTGTGCTAAAATGATGAAAATGACCGCTTCTTTTCGTGGGAAAAATTTCGTCGCTATAGCAACGCTTTGCACATTTGTCACAATTAAGATGCATAGATTTTGTCACTATAGTGACGACAATATGGCTATTATTATGATGGTGTTGTGTCACTATTGCAATGAAAAAACTCCGACGAAAATATAAAAGGTTGTCGCTATAGCGATGAAAAGTAAGGTTTTAAAAAAACTAGTTAAAGTTGTTGCAATGAATCATGAGTGGCTTTAGCAACGAAATATCATGGTTAGCGTGGGGGTAGCGACGAATGGTATGTCGCTATAGAAATGAAAGAATTTTTTTTTTACAAAAAAAATAAACTGTCGCGATGAACTTAGCGTTTCTTGAGCGATGAAAGCGCGTGGGTGTAGCGACGAACTGTGCATCGCTATAGCGACGGGTGTCAAGTTTTTACAAAAAAAATATTTTTTTTTGCGATGGAATTCATTAGAGGAAATTTCAACTCAAAATGGGCCTTTTAACTTTAACTCAAATTCCATGTCATCATGTGTTAGCCAATCAAATTGCTTTAAATTTGAAATACCGTATAGGTCTTAAACACTTTTTTAATATAAATTTGGTGATAGGTATCATAAAAAAAACTACTTTTTTTGTTTGTATGTTTGAGATATCCCCTCGTGATAAGTATGTTCATCACGTTTTCCTCATTGCTAAGTGCTATTGCTCCAAAGCTACCAATTCCCTCCTAACTTGTGCTCAAACAACTCCTGAAATTGCTAGAAAACGCACCAAGCCAAGATTATATGAGGATTTATATGTGCCCATCTAATTCACTAACTAGTTTTCCTTTGCTATCTTTGTAGGACTTTGTACAATGGTATATAGTCATGAAATGGGTAGATCACTACAAAATATAAATGTGTATGAACTTGGTGAAGCTCATGAGGATTTCTAGAATGCACGTTTGGAAAAGGACTAGACTAAGGCTGACAAGTTTCTTATGATTCTCTACTTTAGGGGATAAGTAGGTATAGATCATGGGTATACCCCGACCAAGTGTCTAGTCACTTTCCAATTATGATGGATTTGGGTTTAGGATAGGTCGAACCAAAATCCCCTTTAGGTTTTATAGGTTTAGGAACTTCCCACGACAACCAACATGACTTTGACCATGAAGATAAGGTGAATTAAGATATTGAATGATCAAGGCAACCAACATAGTATCTGAACTACACAAGGTCCATAATCAATCAAGCATTGGTAGTGCAAATAACCCTTTTGAAAATTCAAAATACCAATATATGAGAAACATAGTACACCATTCACTTCCTATCAATGACTATTACATAGAAAAAGGAAAACCTTTATTACTTATATAGGATCCCAAAATCATTGAATAAAATAAGGATATCAACAACATAACTTACAACATTGAATAAGAAATTAATTTCTTCAACATACTACCATAGTGTTTTCTCTTAAGCATGGACATCCAATGGTTTTCCACAAAACATTTTCAGCATAACAAAATGCTTCTCCCCCTAGTTCAAGCATCACAACCTTTGAATATTTTCAAACTACAAAAGGAAAATAGGTCCATGCCAATAACCCACCTACATCAAACCAAAATATTATTTCATACCTTGTTTTTGGAAATACCAGGCAACTATTATATTAAAAAATAGAGATTTTTATTATTATTATCTTAGAGATAATCTTTAACCTCAACATTAGATCATGAAACCACTTTCTATTATAAAAGTGTACTTTATGTGTTTTGTGCTGATTGGAAAGAGTATTAAGTCAACATAGCCACAAAACACACACTTATCCATAATTGATATTTCATTTGTAAAAGATTGGATTGAACACATGATGACAATAATACAACATGCAATAGAATTTTCACCAACACTTAAGGGAATCCTTATTTTAATGAATGATCCCTATCGTGTTGTGATTTTAGAAGGATAATTATTAGGAAGGGAAAGGGATCATATAACAAAGAGATGAGAAACATACTACAACATTCACTTCCGATTAACAACCATTACATATAAAAAGAGAAATATTTATTACTTCTATAGGGACAGACCAAAACACTTAAAAAACATCCCAATATGTTTTTGGAAACATTTCTAAATTCTAAAACATCTTGAAGACATCTAGAGATATTTTAAAGGTGTTTCAGTATCCTGAATGTTTCCATTTCGATCAAACACAGACATGTCTAACGTGTCGACCCAATTTAGACATTAACCCCATTGCTAACGGTCAAAAATATCATTTTCCCCATTCTTCATTTTTCTTTAATTAACTTTTTTAGCATGGTTTTACTATGGTTTTGGAAGTTTGTTCAGAGAGGCCTAATTCACCTTGTAGCAGGGATTTCTCCTTGCTACAGGGGCAGGAATGGCTCCCTTCTATCTATAGGATAGAAGGGTAGGTTCCTGCTTGTGAAAAGATTGAAAGGAAAAATGGAATTTAAAAAACAATAATGAAAACAAAGATGGAAGAGAAATATGGAGAACCCCTCTGCAAACAAAGGTTAGGGTTCCGCTTCCAATAACTTGCAAACAATCATTAAACTACAGTTAACCAAAATACTTGCAAGACAAGTGAGGAAATAAACTTGCAAATGAAACCATGGATTAGAAAGGAAAGAAAAAAAACTAAGCAAATAAAACAAAGAACAAGCTATACCTTCTCTTTGGGTGGAATGGGCCACCATGCCCTAGCTTGAAGAAGCACCTCTCTTGGTTGGGGGAGCTATGGATCAATGGAGATGGAGGAGAGGGAGTGTGGGTGGCTTGAGAGACAAAGGGTCTCGAGGCATCCATGGGAAGCATAATAGTATGCAAGGGAGAAATGTTTTGGGAGTGACCCCCCACCCTTCTTTTATAGTTTTTTTGGGGTTCTAGGGTTTTAAGCCATTGGTCTAGCCTTTAGCACCTTTTTTGGGCTTTTAGCCCCTTTTGCCCTAATTTTAGCTCCTTTTTGGGGGTTTTAAGCCCTTTTCTTCATCCTTAAGCATTTTTGAGGGTGTGGGGGTCTAATGGAGGGTCGTGAAGTGGTGTCCTTGAGTGGTGTAGGTCATGGAGAACTTAGTGAGGGATTTTTTGGGTTAAAACACCTTTACGAAACCTAGTCCATGAAATCATTAATTTATATCTTTTAGATGGGCATAATTTTGGTCCAACATCTTATAATTTTCAATTTCAAGACAATTTTCTATTAAAAATTTCTTTGAATACCATCCAAATTTCTCATCTTATAATGATAATAGAAGAAGTCATCACAAGTAATGTGTGAGGCTTCATACACTATCCTATCATTTCTAGGACTGGTGCATATTTGTTTCTTGTTAAACACACAGATTCAAGGTCAATGTTGAAGGTTCGATTCTATGATGAAAGTTATTTATCTTGTCGTTATTTTCCCTATGCCTCATAATTAAAGATCATCCTATGCCAAGTGCCATATTTCGACCTTGAACCCTTTGTTATTTGCATGTGATCACAATTACACATAAAAGATTAGAATCCTCTACCATATCAATATGTTATTTTTCCACTTTACTATGTCATAAGAGTGGGAAATACAGTGGACTTCAAAATTACATATTACTGCAAGGGCACAAACATTCTGATATTAATAAAAAGGGTCAATACATAACATGTGATAATACTTTGCCACGTCAATTTTCTTATCCATAGATAGATGGAATGTAGTTTATCTATGTGATATTTTTATATTTACATATAAGTAATCCATATTGGTTCTCCTTTATTTGTCCACTTTCCCTACAATTTCCTCATTTATTATATGTTCTCCACATATTCATTAACTGTAAAAATATAAAAATAAGTTATGAAACTTAATATTTCATTTTTTATAGTTAAAATTATTTAGATATGTCCTTGATATGTTCTTTTATTCTTCCTTTTGTAGCAGTTGCATTGTTACAGCCCCGTTTGGAGAGTTCAAACCAAAATCCCTTGTTACTTTCTTGTAACTATGCTATGCATATTTCATATTATTAATACAATACTTATTTCTTTTTTAAAATGATGGAGAAAGAATCTAAACTTAATATATTTCATAATAATAATATATCAATACTTAAAAATTTAATATTGAATTTATCTTAATCTTACTGGGTACAAACTGTGTTGCAAGTTCCAAAATCTTCTTCATCTATGCGCAATCTAACAATGGTGGAGCTACCCAGTTTGAGCAGTTTTGGACATTAGAGCCTTGTTTTAATTGATCCTGCCTTGCCACTTTGAGCATAGTTTGAGTTGTTCTAGACATTTATGGGTATGATTAAGGGCTGTATTATCTTCCTGAGCAATAGAGCAGAGATTATCTCAGGCTTGGGACAATTATGTGAGTCAAGCATTAATTCTGGGCAGTTTTGGGAGGAAGATCAATGGAAAAGAGGCCTTCAAATTCAGTTCTGAGCATGAACAATATCAAAGGAAGAAGTGTGTTAAGAGTTGGGTGTATTTTGAGGAATTATAAGCACAACTCCCACCACTCAGTAGTAGAAGTAATTATGGGCATTTCTCAGCTCTCAAACAGCCTCAGTTTCTCTTTTGGGCATATTTTGGGTTCATTTTAGACCCTAGGGCCTATATATGAATTGTGAGCATGTATGTGGTACATTTCAGACCTCAAAAGGTAGTTCTAGGCATATATGACCCTAAAACCACCAAGAAACAACAATCCGAATGGTTTCCAATTAGTAAGCAACAAGTTTGACAATAAAAACGGCATGCAAATCAACCCTAGAAGCATTTCTCTGAGTAGTACATTCCTATAGCAGCAATGTGGGTCCTTGCAACAACTCTAACCTTCAATTTAGGGTACGTTTGTGTGTATCTTGGCCCTTGAAATAGAAGTTTGGGTGCATAAGCAGTGATCATGGAGGTCATCGATCAGGTCTGGATAGTTTTTTGAGGTTATAATAGTGTTAAAATTGTTAAAACTCATATCTGGGTGCAATATGAACATCTTCCCTAAGGGGGAAACCCCAAAAAATCAATATTATATTATTCTTGGTGTTTTAAAGACTAAAGTAACAAACATCTTGATAAGGGACCAGATATGGTAACTCCCTATGTAACAGTCGCTTTAGAAGAATTAAATGTCGCAATCAATGCTGGAAAGAAATTATTCTTAGTCTTAAATATGGAGATTTTGGAGCCTTGTCTTAGTAGGGCAGAGAGGACTGTTAGGGAACTATCAATATGCATGTAAAAATATCATTCATTGGCTAGAAATCAATATCCCTATGTTCTTGAAGTATTCTGTCCATGAGCTAAATTCTGAGTTGTTGGTTTCTGCCAAGCGCTACCCTTGTATACTCACTACAAAACTTTTACATCAAATCATTGGGTAGTGTTCTATCTACTTCCTTTACATTGAGTTATCTATGTGATTTATCACACTCCTTGGAGCCCTATTCTTGAGTTTTACCCTTTGGAAAGCACTCTTGGAGCTAATATTACATGGATTTTATGGGTGATGTCCCCCTTGGTGGCTTGGTTTGGGGTCCATTGGGGTTGTGCTTAGACATTTATTACTTGACTTAAGGATATCATGAAGGCCTATTCATCTTGGAGACCTCTCTTGGATACTTGTACCACTTTTTTTAGGGAACACTCTTGTTGAAGGTGGATTGTGGTTGCATAGTAAACACATTCCCTTTGAAGAATCCCTTGGAGCTTTGGAAGTTATCATGTGGACATTTCTTGGAGGGATCTTTCCTTAAAGAATCTGTGGGGATTTCTATGTGGACATCCTTGAGAAGTGAACCCTTTTGAAGGGGATTTGGAAATTGCTTGGTGGATAGCTTTGGTGGACATTGCTCATTAAAGAAGTCTCCTTTTGAAAGGTCCTTTGGAGTCCATCCTCCTACACAGATAGTAGTTACTACCATTATCCACCTTGCAGTGTAGTTTCCTTCCTTTTATTGAATTCCTGCAACATTACTCCTATAGATCCCTTATAATATTGTCTTACAACTAAAAGTGCTCTTCAAAATACCACAAATATTAAAAATATACTACACAATGGCATACATTAAAGGATCCTCCTATTATACCACACATCTTAAAAATACACTACCCAATGAAATACATTAAATGCTCCTCCTACTTATTATCTCGGTAGTACTAGCAACTAAATGACTGAGACTCTTCCTTTCCACACTATCTAATTTACATGGTATTTGTCTATTTGACCATTTTATATTTTCTACAATTCAAATAAAATATCTTGAAAAAGATAAAAAAGATTGACTACTCTAATTGTTGTTTGATGGAAAATCATCTTACCATCAACACATATAGAACTTTACAACTCTTTGATTCAAAGTGTCATTTAATAGTTTTCTATTTAGTTCTTTGAAATTTCCTTTTCAACAAAAAATTTAATGGTCAAAACACATGATCTTTTGGCTATATCTTGTTAACTCACGGACCCTTTAAATACTCAAGATTTCACAGAATTGGGTGTCCTACAATTATGGGAACTTCAAAACAATTCATCATGAGTCCTTCTCAAGTGACAACATTGGGTATTCAAATGCCTCCAGATTCTAATACTTCACGAATCACAATATATCATGACATAATTCTACTGGCACATTTATAACATCACTTTTAAACTATACAAGTGACTTTATGAAACAAAACACTATATAACATCCAATTGGTACGTATTACATCAAAATGATTTCTGGCTAATAATTTAAAGGTTTCCAAGATTGACCTGCAAAATATTTTCAGTACAATGGTTGATCTAAATGACATATTGTTATCTTGTATAGTTTTCTCAACTTGTAGCGACAATTGTTTGAAATAATGACCTAGGTTATTATTACCAATGTTACAAGGATCGCAACTTAAACCCACCATTTTCCACACTTGAAATGAACCGCCCAAAAAATGGTTTTTCGAGCTTGCCTAAGACAAACTCACATGTTAATTAAGTTTGAATCAGTTAATGCAAGTTTGAATTGGAAAATGGGAGTTTGACTCATGAGTTCAAGTATGATGCATTTAGTTGAGTCCAACTCATCTCAAAGACCTACAAAAACCCTCATCCAATGTGATTTTGGTCATTTTTACCCTTGTTGAGTGACTTTCTTGTGTGAAACAAACCAAAAGGAGGTTGCATTGTTGCATCTAGGGAATCAAAATGGTGGAATTATTTTGACTCTACAAAATTCATACCAATTACAGAGGACTATTACAACATTGTTTGATGCTCTGAGGTACCTCTACAATTTTTTTCCACTTTTATTTTTTGCTATTAATTGTTTAGGGTTAAATAGTCACCATTTTTAGGGGTTTTAAAAGCATTTTTGGGTAGTTAAACTGATATTTAGGGGGGGGGGGTTCCGTGATTTTGTTTTTCATGTTCAAATTTCAAGGCTGTTAGCAAATTGGCCTTTTCCTGTCCACTTTTCTTCCCAAATAAAAACAACCCCTTTTTCCAAACACTTGCAGCCTTCTTAAACAATGAAAAATCAAAGGGAGAAATACTTTTCTTCAATTTACTATAAAAATCTTCCAGGAATAGCTGATGTTAGATGTAAATTTTTCCATATTACTTGTAGACTTTTAGTGGTAGCATACATAGACTAAAATACCACCTTACTCAAATTCCCTGCCATAAATTGAGATTTGCAAGGGTGTTGATACAAATTTTAAACACCAATACAACTTGGCCATTGAGGACCTCAATAAGGTTAAAAGAAAGAAAGTGAGAATAAATGAAAAAATGGCTCCCTCGCAGCTGGCCAAACTTCTCCTAATATCCCCCTATTGCCTTCGTCTATTGATTCCACAAAATCCTGTGTCAAAGCTTCCAAGCACTTAGCAAAGTCATTTTCAAAACCAATGCCACCCCATCCTTGCATTTGTACAAATCTTAGTTGTGAGGGTGGAAATATAAACACTTTTTGTTTCTCCCCGCACTCAACCTAATTCCCAACTTAACTTGGAGGGAACATATTTTACATCAAAGTAACTTTAACACCCATAAACTAATAAATGTGATATATTTTTCCATCTCTGAATTGATAAATGTGATGGTAAATGATAGAATTCAATTTTAAAGTTATATTTAAATGTGATATTCTTGTAAATAAGCAAAACATAAGTTAAAACATTCCATACATGGTACTTGGGACAGAGTACGTTTACATTCTATAAACTAAGTAACTTACTATCCTTCATACCATACAGTGTTGGGTTTTGATTGTTATTTTTGCTAGTAAAATAAAGTGTATACCTACTATATTTTTCTCACAATCAAACAAAAAAAATAAATTATAAAAACATTTCATTATATTGTAACTGATGGATGTATTGTTTTCCAAATTTCTACCCTGAAACTGTTGTTTGTGATGGGCTATGTTTGCATTCCATCGCTAAAGGAACTTAGTATTTGGAACATGGTCCATTTGCATTCCAGTGTTAACTAAACATAACATATACTATATCCATTGTTAACTAAACATAAAATATTATAGTTCTTTGGTGAAGACTCTCTTCCTCGAGGAGGATATGTCTTCCTAATCTGGTTTGTGAAACATAAATATTCATTAATGGTTTCTAGAACATATACATACCAACAAACTGCCTAAATTCTTCCATGTTACCACGTATATCAAACTGCCAACCTTCCTATATTGGAACCCCTTGTTTCCATTGTAAACCCATAAAAAAATCCTAGTGGGGACATTGATTTGAATTGCAACATATTTGGTAGGATAGGGGTGACATTGCATCATCCCAAAAGTGTCTCGCTCAATATTCAAATGCATGCTAACAAATACATATCATATTGAAGACTCTGTACGAGTAGTATCCACCAAAACATTATGATTGATGAAAACATTGCCACACCTTCAAAGTGTGTTTCCTTAATCTGTACTTGACCCATCCCCTCCATATACGTAAATAATCTTGGTCATAAGATAATTTTTGTAAGCCTCTAAGAAGAGGTAACGATAAAAAAGAGCACTCCAATTTTCTTTGTGTTGGAATATATTAAACCCACTCATAACTTAGGATAAAATAATGAATCATTATTTGATTAATTATTCACCCACTAGCTTAATTCATTGGCATCCACTTGAACCTTAAAGTCAACAAATGCCATCTATATCCTAGAAATGATTTATTTCTAATTCTTGGTTGATCTTCACCACCTTTTGACCATCCAGAATTAGTATACATCACTTTACAACAGATTTTGCTTTATTCTGCTTTTACTGCTTTTCTATGGATGATGTAAAGCTAGTCAAGCTATGAAACTTGGTGATTTCGTTTACAACCCATACTTCATGAATTTTCCTCCATTTTATAGGATTAGCATGTTTTTTCCCATTTCCTTGAAAACTCACTCATGCTTTTTCCAATTCGTGAGGTCCTTGATATATTTGGGAAGTGCTTTAGCCACCTATGGGGGTTTTCTATATTTTGGTAAGTCAACCTTTCTGAGCTTTACAATTTTTCTCCATAAAACTTGATTTTACTTTGAGGGATGTACTATTTATGTACACTATTTGTTGGAATATATTAAACCCACTAACAACTTAGGATAAAATAATTAATCATTATTTGATTAATTATTCACCCACTAGATTAATTAGTTGGCATCCACTTGTACCTTAAAGTCAATACATGCCATCTATATCCTAGGAATGATTTATTTCCAATTCTAGGTTTATCTTGACCACCTTTTTACCATCCATAATTAGTATACAGGACTTTACAGCAGATTCTGCTTTATTCTACTTTTTCTGCTTTTCCTGCTTTTCTATGGATAATATAAAAGCTAGTCAAATAGGAAACTAGGAGCTTTTGTTTCCAACCCATCCTCCATTAGTTTTTCTCCATTTTCTAGGATTATCATTTTATTTCCATCTCCTTGACAACTCACTCATGCTTTTTCCAACTCGTGAGGTCCTTGATAGATTTGGTAAGTGCTTTAGCCACCTATGGGGGTTTGCTATATTTTGGTAAGTTAGCCTTTTTGAGCTTTATGAGTTGTTTCCATACAATTATATTTTCCTATTATGGATGTACTATTTATGTACACTATTATTCATAATTATTCAATGGAAGGATACACACCAATATTCATCTCTTCATTCATGTGATTCAGTCTCTTTTCTTCTCTCTAGTTTTCCTGTGTATGCTTGTGAGAATTCTTAGTAGCAAGATCTATTTCCCGTGATTCTTCTTAGCATAATTGCACATAGCATTGATCTATTATTTCTACATGTTATTATAGCTACATGGTTGATCAAGTTCTACAAAGTTGAGAAGTGCTTCCAGTCTCCTATCCCTCTCTAAAGAAGAGCTTGTTTAACTTACAAGATTTTCTCCTAGTTTGTTTTGCAAGTTGCAGAGAGTATATCTTAGAGCATATAAATGAATTCAATATGGATTCAAAAGTTCCTCTACTATCTCCTTTCAACTATGCTGATTGGAAGCCAAAGATGAGTGCATACTTGAAGAGGCAATTTCTCTTTGATGTCTCCATTGGTGCATTGAGTGAACCTGAGTCTTATGAAGAGAAGATTGATTGGATAAATAATTGTGATAGAGATTATGGAATTATTTGTTTGGTAATGTCTCCAAATATATATCATCTCATAGATTTTGCTAAATTTCCATTTGAGCTTTGGAAAATTTTGGACAAAGCTTTTGGTTTGCAGGAAATTGAAGATGAAACATGGAGCGAACCTAGCATCTCCTCTTGTTCTCTCTCTCAAGATTTATTCGCCTCTACATTCTCTAATTAATTTGATCATGATGAATAATTTTCTCATACAATTCATGTTGCTGCTGCCCTCTTTCATTCGACTGCTTCCTTCTTCAATGAAGAAGCAAATATTGAAGAGCCATCTTTTTCTGTGTCTCTCGAAGGTGATTTTTATTCTTGTGATACTATTGATGAAAAAGAAGTAACATAAGAAGCTGCTTCTGATATTGATTATTATCCTATAACCCATTCATTGTTCTCTAAATCTCCTATCTTAGATTCTGAGATCTATGTGCCAGATTCTTCACACCTCTTGCATACCTCTCTCATTGATGGTGCGCAACCTAGTGACTTCCAGGATGTTTTCTTAGCCACATCAAGCCTTATTTGTGTCATAACGCTTACCTTACTTGATCGCATGTGCTTCAGCATATCCTCCTTCGTTCTTGGCATCAATACTCAGAGCCTTCTTGAAGATTTTGAACATCTCCTTATTTCCTCCTTTCATATAGAGGATTCATTACCAGTGTATTTTCATGAGTCTATTGATATGCTTATATGTGATCCTTTGGATTCTAATTTATAAGCATATTTTTAGGTTGACACACATATAATACCACCATCCATACCATCTACCATACCTTTGAATAATCCAAAGACTATACAAATCCCAAGCTCACTAGTTGATTCCTCATTGGTCTCTTATGCAGTGATGTTTATCTTACATGATTTGAAGTATTTCTTAACTCTCAGTGGCTGGTTATCCATGACCTTAGTCATATATGGACTGATATTAAACATGTTTGGATCTGTTCTAAACACTTATGGTTCAGATCTTATGCCCATCCATCATTCAGATTTTTACACCTATCAGTTTTCTCCAGTTGCTCATAATTTTCCTAGTATAGCCCTATATCCTCATGGAGCCATTGAATCATTTGTCCTTTCTGTTCCATATGTTAATATTTCTGATATATCATAGTTTTATCATCCTCATATCAGATCTATACAGGTGCTACATCATATTGGAAGATTGACATGTGATTCACATCACAATTTTGCAGCTATTCAGGGAATTGGGTGTGAAATAAATTGCCTTATTTTTGTACTCTTTGGGAAGGAGTATGCACATATATCTTTTCCATTTCAGATTATGTTTGCATATGATTAGAGTTTGACAGCAAAGAGAAGCATTCAGATAATGCTCCTACTTCATCAGTTGATGAGATACAAGGAGTCTCTCATCTTCCTTCTTACATGTTCTACACTCTAGCGCATGATCATGGAGTTCATGATTTCTTCAACAAGTCCTTCATCCATAAGCAATTAAATAAGCTCATTAAAGTGAATATGAATATATGTTGAAGTCATATTTCAAATTTTGTGCCTTGTCCTATCTTGAGGGAGTATTTTCCCCATGTGGTTTTGCCTCTTTCCTCACTTTTCTGGACATAATAATTGTTAAAGGGTGACCATAGCCTTGTTGCCGACCCCTATATGCATCCATATGCATCTATATTTTGTTCATACCATCATAAATTCAGACTTATAGGGGGGTGTTGGAATATATTAAACTCACTCACAACTTAGGATAAAATAATTAATCATTATTTGATTAATTATTCACCCACTAGCTTAATTAGTTGGCATCCACTTGTACCTTAAAGTCAATACATGCCATCTATATCCTAGGAATGATTTATTTCCAATTCTGGGTTGATCTTGACCACCTTCTGACCATCCATAATTAGTATATAGGACTTTACAGCAAATTCTGCTTTATTCTGCTTTTTCTGCTTTTCCTGCTTTTATATGGATAATATAAAAGCTAGTCAACTAGGAAACTGGGAGCTTTTGTTTCCAACCCATCCCCCATTAGTTTTTCTCCATTTTATAGTATTAGCATGTTATTTCCATCTCCTTGACAACTCACTCTTTTTCCAACTTGTGAGGTCCTTGATAGATTTGGTAAGTGCTTTAGCCACCTATGGGTTTTGCTATATTTTGGTAAGTCAGCCTTTTTGAGCTTTATGAGTTGTTTCCATACAATTCAATTTTCCTATGATGGATGTACTATTTATGTACACTATTATTCATAATTATTCAATGGAAGGATACACACCAATATTCATCTCTTCATTCATGTGATTCAGTCTCTTTTCTTCTCTCTATTTTTCCGGTGTATGCTTGTGAGAATTCTTAGTAGCAAGATCTATTTCCCGTGCTTCTTCTTAGCATAATTGCACATAGCATTGATCTATTATTTCTACACTATTATTCATCATTATTCAATGGAAGGATACACACCAGTATTCATCTCTTCATTCATGTGATTCAGTCTCTTTTCTTCTCTCTATTTTTCCTTTGCATGCTTGTGAGAATTCTCAGTAGCAAGATCTATTTCCTGTGCTTCTTCTTAGCATAATTTCCCATGTCATTTATATATTATTTCTACATGGTATCATATATATAGGGAGCACAACCTTGCAATATTCTACATGGTATCATAGCAGCAAGGTTGATCAAGTTCTACAGAGTTGAGTAGCACATCCAATCTCCTATCCCTCTCTGAAGAAGAGCTTGTCTAGCTTAGAATATTTTCTCCTAGTTTGTTTTGTAGGTTGCAAAGAGTTTCTTCTTGAGCACATAAATTTAGAAATATTTATTCCCCTTCATAAATAATTATTACTCCCTTCAACTACCACGGATGGAAATCCAAAATCTCCATTCTATTGCGTAGTAGAGGATTGTACAGAGTTACTCTAGCTTTGGAGAATGAACCCAATGCTGTGATTGAGAAAGCTAAGTGGCACGATAGATTGGATGAATCATGTGGATTGATTTTCATCTTTATTTCTCATTATCTAATCTTTCATATATATGGTCTTACCACTCCAAACCAAGTATGTACTCAACTAGAGTCTCTCTTTGGAGTTCAAGATGAGCTAAGAGCGCATCAATTGGAGATTGAGTTATTCTCACTGAGTCCAAGAAATTTTGAGTCTCTTGAGGGTTTCTTCACCAAGGTCAATTCACTTGGAATAATTCTCAAGAAATGTGGGGTTGAGAAAGAATATTATCAATTAATCCTTTCCATTCTTTCAAAATTGGGTCCTTAGTACTCATTTTTTGTGTCTACTTTTCATGCTACTAGTGTTAGTGTTCCTAAGTTGAAAATACCTTCTTTAAATTATTTTCTTGATTCACTAACAAAGGAGAAATATAAATTGATCCATATGGGTGTCATTAATTTTCCCAAGATAAAGGATCATTCTCTCTTTGTTCAAGGAAAAAAGAATGTCAAATCCAAAGAAAAGCAAGTTGTGAAGAAGCCAAAGTCAAAAATTGAAGATGAAGATTCTTATGAAGATTTAATGAAGAAAGTTAAGAAGAAAGGGAGAACATATAAGTATTATTATTGCATAAAGGTTTTTCATTCAGATAATAAGTGTTTCAAGAACAATATGGACATCATGTCTCAGCTTCTTGAGAAGCACAAGATCGAAGTTCTAGAAGAACTAGAAAAGCCTGATGATTCCTCAGAACAATGTCAAACTGCACAGTTCCAAGGTGATATAACTTATGCTTTGAGTGCCAGAGTTCTATCCTTTTATCATTTCTATAATATATATTTAGTCTCTGATATATAAGAATCAGAAATATCAGATCCTTTCTTTGATGATCCTCCTCTCAGTCTACTAGATTCATCTCCCAAATATTGTGATTTTTCACTAGATATTGACTTGTCTTTGAGCAACTCTTCCTGACAAGCTTGTATATATTATTTAGAAGATTTTTTGTAGGATTATATGCATGTAATGAAACATATATTAACACCATCCATACCACCTACCATACCTTTGAATAATCTTAAGACCATACAAATCCCAAGTTCACTAGTTGATTCCTTATTGGTCTCTTATACATAGATATTTATATTACATGGTTCGAATTCTTTCCTATATTTAAGTGGCTAGTTATACATGTATTTATTCATATTTTGACTGATATTAAACATGTTTGTATCTGTTATAAACACTTATGGTTCATATCTTATGCCCATCCATCATTCATATTTTTACACCTATCAGTTTTCCCCAGTTGCTCATAATTTTCCTAGTCTAGCCCTATATCCTCATGGAGCCACTGAAGACTTTTTATTTTCTGTTCCATATGATAATATTTCTGATATATCATATTTTTATCAGCCTCAGATAATATCTATACAGGTTCTACATCATATTAGAAGATTTACATGTGATCCACATCACAATTTTGCAGCTATTCAGTGAATTGGGTGTGAAATAAATTGTCTTAATTTTTGTACTCTTTGGGAAGGAGTATGCACATATATATTTTCCATTTAATATTATGTTTGCAGATAATAGTTTGACAGAATCAATAAGCATTCAGATAATGCTCCTACTCCATCAGTTTATGAGATACAAGGAGTCTCTCCTTTTCCTTCTTGTAGGTTGTACACTCTAGCGCATGATCATGGAGTTCATGATATATTTAGAAAGTCCTTCATCCAAAAGCAGTTTATTCAGATCATTAAAGTGAATATGAATATATGTTGAAGACATATTTCAAATTTTGTTCCTTTTCCTATCTTGAGGGAGGATTTTCCCCATGTGCTTTTGCCTCTTTCCTTACTTTTCTGGACATAATAATTGTTAAAGGGTGACCATAGCCTTGTTTCCGGGACCTATATGCATCCATATTTTTTTTTCATACCATCATAAATTCATACTTATAGGGGATTTTTGGAATATATTAAAACCTTTCATAACTTAGGATAAAATAATTAATCATTATTTGATTAATTATTCACCCACTAGCTTAATTAGTTGGCATCCACCAGCACCTTAAAGTCAATACATGCCATATATATCCTAGGAATGATTTATTTCTAATTATGGGTTTTATCTTGACCACCTTTTGACCATACATAATTAGTATACAACACTTTACAACAGATTCTGCTTTATTCTACTTTTCCTGCTTTTCTAGGGATAAGATAAAGCTAGTCAAACTAGGAAATTGGGTGCTTTTGTTTCCAACCCATCCTTCATGTATTTTCCTCCATTTTATAGGATTAGCATGTTTTTTCCATCTTGTTGACAACTCACTCATTCTTTTTTCAATTCGTGAGGTCATTGATAGATTTGGGAAGTGCTTTAGCCAGCTATGGGGGTTTGTTATATTTTGGTAAGTCAACCTTTTTGAGCTTTATAAGTTGTCTCCATAGAATTCAATTTTCCTATGAGGTATGTACTATTTATGTACACTATTATTCATAATTATTCAATGGAAGGATACACACCAATATTCATCTCTTCATTCATGTGATTCGGTCTTTTTTCTTCTCTCTATTTTTCTTGTGTATGCTTGTGAGAATTATTAGTAGCAAGATATATTTCTTGTGATTCTTCTTAGCATCATTGCTCATAGAATTGATCTATTATTTATACACTTTGTTCATCTCAATATCCTATATCGACCAACAACTAAATGTCAATGAAATATTATACATGATAATTGACTAACTAGATATCATGGAAAAGGGCATGGCCATTCAACACCTACTTCACATATCTTGTTTCCCTACTGTGTATTTTAGCCCAAAACTTCATGCATCTAAGTGTGGTGCGAAAATGCTGCAATCACAAATTGCACCAACCCAAAATAAAAGGGACTGAGTAAATGTGAACTAATCCAAGTGAGATTTACAGACAAATTGATGATAAACTAAACTAGATGAATAGACTCCACCTCAACATTTGGAACAAGACATAGTATCTGTTCATTAAATCATCAACCATTAATACTTCCCACAGTCTGTTCCTCCACATTGTACAATATTGATTCCTGTGAAATGTCCGGGTCCTGCACCAAAAACCATATCACTTGGAAACTGAAAAGAATACAAATTCATATTCAAAACAATTCAATTGGGAATTACGTTCTTTGTTATTATCCCTTTTTAAGGAAATATCAACGAATTAAGGTCCAACTTGGGTTGTAAGTAAAGCATTTATGTTAGGTCCTTTATAAATCCCTATGTTGAAATGGTTATACAACAATTAACTCAAACATGGGAAACTATTGAAACAATGTTATGCAACCAAATCCCAGATATAGCATAAAAATAGAAGAAATAGACAATATGAGAGTAATCCATGCCTAAAAGATGAATAACAGAGATAAATATCAATCCTCTTTGAGGGAGGAACCTCCTTACACAATGTACAAGACAATATAAGATGATATGATGCTAACATGAGAATATCTCCTTCCCATATATAGGAGATACCGGTGTACAATAACAACTAATCAACCCACTATTAGACCCCTAGCCTACATAACTAATATGTAATGCCCCATAATATAGGGCGTAATGTGCCACACTATATGGTGTATTGTGTCATCAATAAGGGATTAACATGCCCCTCCCCTTAAAAAAGTGTTGTCCTCAATGCTGAAGCAGTTCTGGATAATTCTATATAAAGGACTCATCTTTCCATGTTGAATCTTCTGTGGGTAAGTTATTCCATTTAATGAGATACTCTAAAATTGATCAATTTCAAAGATATCTAGTTTGTATTTCAGTAATTTCTTTAGGCTCCAAGATTAATTTTACTTCCTCATCAAGTTCTGGTAACATCGTTTGAACTGGTAGCTTGTCACTGATTACCTTCTATAAATAAGAAACATGGACAACTGGATGGACTCGTGAAGATGCAGGTAGTTCCAATTCGTAGGCCATACCACCAATATTATGTAACACCTTGGAGGGACCATAGAATTTAGGTGATAATTTATTATCCTTCTTGGTGTTCTTCAAGGACATCTGTTTGTATGGTTGTAGTCTTAAAAATACCCAATCCCCAACATTAAATCTACGTTCACTACGGTGTTGATATGCTTGTTGTTTCATTCGATTTTGTGCCAGATTCAGGTTTTCCTTTAAGAGTTGAAGAAATTGTTGTTGATGCTCCATGTCGTCTTCCACTTCTTGAACCTTAGAGTCTCTTAGTGAATATGCGACGGATGGTGGATGGTAGCCATACAGTGCCATAAATGGGGTCATTTTGGAAGATGTATGGAAGGAATTATTATACCACCATTATGCCAATGGTAACCTCTAGACCCATTCTGTTTGTTTATCAGCTGTAAAACATCAAAGATACCCTTCCAAAAATTTGTTTACTATCTCTGTCTATCCATCAGATTGAGGGTGATAAGATGATCTATGAGCCAGTTGAGTACCCAAAAAAGAAAATAATTTGGTCCAAAACTTTCCAGTGAAAATGGGATCCCTGTCACTGTAGAAATAATAGATCAATGCTATGTGCAATGATGCTAAAAAGAAGCACAGGAAATAGATCTTGCTACTAAGAATTCTCACAAGCATACACAGGAAAATAAGAGAGAAGAAAAGAGACTGAATCACATGAATGAAGAGATGAATATTGGTGTGTATCCTTCGATTGAATAATTATGAATAATAGAGTACATAAATAGATCTTCCCTAATAGGAAATTTGAATTGTATGGAAACAACTCATAAAGCTCAAAAAGGCTGACTTACCCAAATATAGCAAACCCCCATAGGTGGATAAAGCACTTGCTAAATCTATCAAGGACCTCACGAGTTGGAAAAAGCATGAGTGAGTTGTCAAGGAGATGGAAATAACATGCTAATCCTAGAAAATGGAGAAAAACTAATGGAGGATGGGTTGGAAACAAAAGCACCTAGTTTCCTAGTTGACTAGCTTTTATCTTATTCATAGAAAAGCAGGATAAAGAAGAAGAAAATAGAAAAAGCAAAAAAAGCAGAAAAAAGAAGAATCTGCTATAAGGTCCTGCATACTAATTCTAGATGAACCCAGAATCAGAAATAACTCATTCCTAGGATATAGATGGCATGCATTGACTTTAAGGTGCCACCTAATTAAGCTAGTGGGTGAATAATTAATCAATAATGATTAATTATTTTATCCTAAGTTGTGAGTGGGTTTAATATATTCCAACACCCCCCTATAAGTCTGAATTTATGATGGTATGACAAAAAGTATGGATGCATATAGGGCCCAGCAACAAGGCTATGGTCACCCTTTTACAATTATTATGTCCAGAAAAGTGAGGAAAGAGGAAAAACCACATGGGGAAAATCCTCCCTCAAGATAGGACAAGGCACAAAATTTGAAATATGTCTTCAACATATCTTTATCTTCACTTTAATTAGCTGACTGAACTGCTTCTGAATGAAGGGCTTTCTGAAGAAATCATGAACTCCATGATCATGCGCTGGAGTGTAGAACCTGCAAGAAGGAAGAGGAGAGACTCCTTGTATCTCATAAACTGATGAAGTAGGAGCATTATCTGAATGATTCTTTTTTCTGTCAAACTCTGATCTGAAAACATAATCTGAAATGGAAAAGAGATTTGTGCATACTCCTTTCCAAAGAGTACAAAAAATAAGGCAATTTATTTCACGCCCAATTCCCTGAATAGCTGCAAAATTGTGATGTGAATCACATGTCAATATTTCAATCTGATGTAGCACCTGTATAGATCTGATATGAGGCTGATAAAACTCTGATATATCAGAAATATTAACATATGGAACAGCAAGGACAAAGTTTTCAATGGCTCCATGAGGATATAGGGCTAGAATAGGAAAATTATGAGCAACTGGGGAAAAATGATAGGTGTAAAAATCTGAATGATGGATGGGAAGAATGAGATGTTCACAATCTTCAAGAAGGCTCTGAGTATTGATGACAAGAACAAAGAAGGATATGCTGAAGCACATGAGATCAAGTATGGTAAGTGGTATGACACAAATAAGGCTTGATGTGGCTAAGCAAACATCCTGGAAGTCACTGGGTTGCGCACCATCAATGAGAGAGGCATGCAAGAGGTGTAAAGAATCTAGCACATAGATCTCAGAATCTAAGATGGGAGATTGAGAGAACAATGAATGGGTTATAGGATCATAATCAATATCAGCAGCAGCTCCATATGTTACTTCTTTTTCATCAATAGTATCACAAGAAGAAAAATCACCTTCAGGAGACACAGAAAAATATGGCTCTTCAATATTTGCTTCTTCATTGAAGGAGGAAGCATTCGAATGAAAGAGGGCAGCAGCAACAGGAACTATATGAGAAACTTCTTCATCATGATCAACTTCATCAGAGAATGTAGAGGCCAAGAATTCTTGAGAGAGAGAACAAGAGGAGATGCTAGGTTTGCTCCATGCTTCATCTTCGATTTCCTGCAAACCAAAAGCTTTGTCCAAAATTATCCAAATCTCATATGGATATTCAGCAGAATCTATGAGATTATATAAATTTGGAGACATTCCCAAACACATAATTTCATAATCTCTATCACAATTATTAAGCCAATCAATCTTCTCTTCATAAGACTCTGGTTCACTCAATGCACCAATGGAGACATCAAAGAGACATTGCCTCTTCAAGTATGCACTCATATTTGGCTTCCAATCAGCATAGTTGAAAGGAGATAGTAGAGGAACTTTTGAATCCATATTGAAGTTGTTGATATGCTCTAAGAGATACTCTCTGCAACCTGCAAAACAAACTAGGAGAAAATCTTGTAAGCTAGACAAGCTCTTCTTCAAAGAGGGATAGGAGACTGGAAGCGCTCCTCAACTTTATAGAACTTGATCAACCTTGTAGCTCTGATACCATGTAGAAAAATAATAGATCAATGCTATGTTCAATGATGCTAAAAAGAAGCACAGGAAATAGATCTTGCTACTAAGAATTCTCACAAGCATACACAGGAAAATAAGAGAGAAGAAAAGAGACTGAATCACATGAATGAAGAGATGAATATTGGTGTGTATCCTTCCATTGAATAATTATGAATAATGGAGTACATAAATAGATATTCCATCATAGGAAAGTCGAATTGTATAGAAACAACTCATAAAGCTCAAAAAGGCTGACTTACCCAAATATAGCAAACCCCCATAGGTGGATAAAGCACTTGCTAAATCTATCAAGGACCTCACGAGTTGGAAAAAGCATGAGTGAGTTGTCAAGTAGATGGAAATAACATGCTAATCCTAGAAAATGGAGAAAAACTAATGGAGGATGGGTTGGAAACAAAAGCACCTAGTTTCCTAGTTGACTAGCTTTTATCTTATCCATAGAAAAGCAGGATAAAGCAGAAAAAACAGAAAAAGCAAAAAAAGC
>LPNX010543528.1:571149-707165 GCA_001517045.1 Pseudotsuga menziesii | reverse complement strand
CGCAAGTTATTGGTAGATTTATTTGATCAGCAGCTTAGGCCTACGGTGATCTATTGTGACAATCAGAGTTGCATTCAGCTCTCTGAGAATCCAGTGTTCATGACAGGTCGAAGCACATTGAGATCAGGTACCATTTCATCCGTGACTATGATACAGTATATATCCACTGATGAGCAGGTAGCAGACATTCTGACGAAGTCTTTGGGGAGGGGGAAGTTTGTCTTCTTCAGAGATAAGTTGGGAGTGGTGCAGAACACCTTCCTCGGTAAGAGGGAGTGTTAGTTTTGTACCTAGGAATTTGTTCCCTAAGTGACTTTTTGCCTAAGTCACTTAGAAAGGGGAAAAAGGTGACCCTCACATTCAAAGCTACTTAATGAGACTTTATAGAGTTAAAGTCATTTTTTGATAAATTTAAGTGGGTGAGTAAATTTATTGAAGTGATTTAAATAAATGTGATTTTTACTCTCATTGAATCTTAGCCATTGGATTGGATCTTTCTCCACCGTTAGATTAGATTCCCACTTAGGGTCTAGACAAAAAGGGTTGAGGGAGGCAAAACACTTCACTTTTTCATTTTTGGAGAAGGAGAGACTGAGCTGAGAGAGAAGGAGGTCGAGCTAGGGCATTGGCACGATTCCCAAGAAGAGAGACTGCACAGAAATCGAGGGTATGGACTGCATTAATTGCTGGCACAGTTTTCGAGGGTGTACGAACTGCATTTATTTTTGGCACAGAAATCGAGGTCGTACAGTTGTACGGACTGCTGTTATTTTTCTGCACAGTTTTCAAGGCTTTGCTGGGCACGTTTTTCAAGATTTTGAGATGAAATCTTGGGTGGAGATAAGTTAAATTTTCACTGTATTTCTGTTCTGATATTTTGCTGAAGATAATAAAATCTCTCTCTCTCTCTAACTGGTTTTCCCCGTGGGGGTTTTTCCAGGGCTTGATTTTGGCCAAAAATCTCTAAGTCTATCATTTTATGGTGTGATTGTTAAATGTGGTTTTCAGCCTGTTAGTGTATTTTACTGTGTGTTTAATTGTTCAGTAAAATTTCATAAGTAACCTACAGCCAATGCAAAACCGGCTGTATGTGAAAACCAAGAAATGTTGACATAAACCAGCAAACAGTAAAACGCAGAATTTCTTCAAACATTAACGTGAACTGAAGTCAATGTCCTTTTCCTCATTGAGGAAGAAGTCGTGAACATGAACATAAACATGACCACCAAAGACGAAGTCCCTGTGATAGAGGAAGAAGGTGCAATCAACTGTCGCAGAGTTGCAAAACTCCTGAGGAGATGTTCACTGGGAAAGTGCCTGAGATAGGCCACTTTCGTATCTTTGGATGCCTTACATACTCACATGTCCCTTCTAAGAAGAGGACAAAATTAGAGGCTACTGGAGAGAGGGGTATTTTTGTTGGATATGACGAGACTTCGAAGGCTTTCCACATTTACCTTCCTACACAGAGGAAAGTTATGGTGAGGATGGAGGTGAGATTTCAAAAGGAGCGAGCCTTCAGAAGATCTCGAGATTCAAAGATAGAGGAGCAGCAGATTACTTCACAGGTGACAGCATCACAGAGCTCAGCGAGTCAAGGGACAGGGTCATAGGTTTCAGGAGTGACTGGATCACAGGTTACAGGTCCAGCAGTTTCAGGGGCTCAGTCTACAGGGACTTCTAGTATAGGGACAGGTTCACAGGTTGCACCTTCCGATGATTCGAATACACATGGTACAGGTTCAGGTTCACCAAGGACAGGATCTTAGACAGTTGGTACTTGTTCAAGGAGACATTCTTCTTATGAAGATGTAGAAAAAGGTCTGCAACAGGATGCTTCTTCCAAGAAGAGAAAGCCAAGTTGGCTTAGGGAGCTTGTCAAGGAAGCAAAGGAGTCTGTCGGCCCACCCAAGAGGGAGGTCAAAGAGAGCAAGCCACCTAAGAGATTTTCCAGCTATATGGCACAGGTGACTAGCTTGCGTGAGACCGTGCCTACTACTTACGAGGAGGCTTCCGTACACCAGGTTTGGAGAGATGCCATGATAGAAGAGTACAATTCCATCATGAAGAATGGGGTGTGGGAAGTGGTTCCAAGACCAGAGGGGAAGTCAGTTGTGACTTCCAAGGATTGAACATTGATTATGATTTCTATTGAATATTTGTAAAAATTTCGATCTATATGTCTAAATTTTAATATATATAATTTCAAAAAAAAAAAAAAATATATATATATATATATATATATATATATATATATAACGTGTCCTACGCTCCCTGATTCCGGGGGTCACCGTGTCCGTGTCAGACACTCGAATCCCCGTGTCCTACGCTTCCTAATTCCGGGGGTCACCGTGTCCGTGTCAGACACTCGAATCCTTGTGTCCTTCGTGTCTCGTGTCCTCGTGTCAGGTAGCTTAGCTCACTAAGAGATTAGGGTTTTGGGTAGATTAGGGTTTCAGCTCAAGTATGAAGGCAAGACAAGATAGAGGGTTATTACACATAAAGACAAGTTTTGTTAGGAGGTGACCTAGTTCATCAGTCCGGCAGGTCTAAAGTGCAGCAGAGGAGCTTAAGTCAGGAATCACACAAGAAAACAGCATGCAGGTCCATACAGTTGTACAAATCCATACAATCATACAGATTCCATACAGTGCTGCAGAACAGTCTGTACAGTCGTAGGAAAATGGCCGTACCCAGCAGGAAACAGACTGTTCGCAGGCAGTTTTTCTAATTTTGGGCAAGTAGATGTTTCTCAATAATTGTGCAGATCTTTATTTTGGGGGTACCATACAACTGTTAATATGACAGTTTGTGGAGGTTTCTTTGTAAGCTTTGATTTATTATATGAAAAGCTAATTTGGAGCAGTAATTACCTATGTATTGAGTTTATGTTTAGGCTATTTACTTTCCAGCTATATGTGTGATTGTTGCTATGGGAAGAATTTAATTCTGCAATAAAATAACGGTTCTGTTAAGTTGAGAACATAAGGCCAACAATGACCTAGGGTTTGGAATTTTAACATTCCCCACACAAACTGAATGATGCCACAAACCAAAAAGCATAAGAACAGCTGCGGAAATTTGGTAAAAAGAGATGATCCAACACCTCAAGATCAGTGAAGCCTGAAAAGGAAACCCTCCGAAGAAGACGTTCTTCCTTCAGCTGAAAATAGAGCTCTGGAAGAACATCAAATGTCCTCAAAATAGGCACCTAAATTCAAACCAACAAGAAAACCGACATGCCAGGCACTCCAATCCCAGGATGAACATGCAAAATATGTCCAAAAGTAAGCATAAACCAGGCTCAATTGTCAGACTCTCAAATAAAGCCCCTTTTCTAGCTACTAATAACCCCTTGAAAACAGGGCAATACTCATAAATTGGGCACCCTTGAAACATGCAAAGTCTGGTCACAAAAGCAGCAGCATAATCAGCCCAAAAGGAACACTCTAACCAGCAGTTAATTTAGAAAGGGAGGTTCACATCCACTCTGATAAAATGTTGAGATTCACAAGAAATAATGAGAGAATCAAACAGACCCAACACAAACCCAAATTCTGCAATAAAGAGGCACATAAACCAACACTAGGGTAGCCCAACTCTTGAAAATAAATCAGCGAAGAGGGGCCGCAACCCTTGAGAGAAGTAGACCAAGTACAGCTGTTTGCAATCGATGCTGCTTTCCCACAACTTGTAAACAATGAACAGATCCTTACATATAGCATAAAAGCAATAATAAATTCCGAAAGAAACGTTGGTTGTACCTCAAACCATTGACTTCTATAATCACATGATGCTCCTCAACACCTGGAACTTCTAACACAGCTCTTCGGAATGTCTCCTCCACCTGAAAGCTCAAAGTATTAAACAGTATAAAGATACACTAATATAAAAAATGATATCCACGTTAAGAAACTTGTAGCTCACCTCTTTATTAAAGTAAGCAGCCTCTGGCTTCTCAGATTCATCATCAGCATTCTCAGAGTCAGGCTTGGATTCACTTGGTGTTTGCACTGTCCCAATATCAAAAGCTGTGTTGTCAAAATCAAATCGTTTATTGAGGATTAATTCCTGAATCTTTTCGGAAGGAATTGGTGAAATAGAATGCCTCCATTCTTCCTCTTGGTTGTTGTCTCCAAGTAACCATTTGTAACCAGCACCTGTAACCCCTACCTATGGAGAAAAGATGAACATCTCAAAACAAAATTCAGAATATAAAGCTATTATGTACAACATAACCAAGTTTCCATGATAAAGCATCATCGCAATCCTTTATAGAGCAGACTCATGTATAATCACTTCTAAGTTTTTATTAATGGGGTGTGTGTTTAACTCTGTAAAGCAATATTTTAGTTGCATCCAACTTTCGCCAGTCAGAATTATCCCTTGCCAATCTAGAATAGCCAAGGCACATTGTTATCATAGACCTTAAGGGCACAGAAGACAAATACTCAAAGGATCAATGCAATATCAGATCAATTTCAGCCAGGATACATAGAAAAAGTCGAACTTCTTTTGTCATATAAATACAATCTAATAAAGAACTAACCAGAAAAAATCGGCATCGTCAAAAAATCGGCAAAGGTCCAAAATACAACTTCTCGGCAACATCGATGAAAAAATTGCAAAAATCAGCAAACCACGGCAAACATTTAAAAATTAAAAATACATTCATTTTTTTCATAATTTTAAACATATAAAGCAACAACAACATCAGATAAACACATCGGCACATAAATATGCAGAAAGCACTGATAATGTTATGTAGTGGATGCCAAATAAAAAATTATACATCAAAGTTTCAAAGATTAGAAATTTTGAAGTTTCAACACCGGTTGGAACATTGGCCACCCCCCCTACTCTAGGATCTAGCCCTTGCCTCTACCTCGAATCGCGAAGTTGATCCTCCAAGGATATTAATCAACACTTGATAATTTTATGAAACTTTCTAATCCAAGCGTGAAAATAAGGTAGAAGGAGCTTGCCATGCTTAGTAAGTGATTTTGCTAGACTGAAGGGTACATTTTTATTAAGCTCATGACAGAGGAGTTCAATCAACTTCACCGATCAGGCATCATCACCACCAACATCAAGGTTCATAGAGAGTTTGATGTGCTTGATTAAATTCCAATCCCTTACCCGCATACATGATAGAATCCAGTGGAAACGTTGCAATCCTGAAATCCGGAAAACTATTAAGTCTGTTAATTTTGAATGGGATCTAAAACTCTACTTTTTGCATGTGAAGTCCGATGAGGTTGGAATCACTCTCAAACATTCTGAAACAATTAATGTTAATGTTAAAAATTTAAATAAACGGATGTAAAAGTGACATTCTACTTATCTTTTCTTTTCCGTCCTTTTACTTTAAGAATTTAACATTACCATTTAATATTATACTATTACAGAGTTCAATGTCTTTTGTACAAAACTGGTCAAAAAAATCTTAGAAAAATCGTGTTTTTGAAACTCTATGGTGATTTTTTTATTCGTCGCATGATTTTTCCTAAACAATAGCCGATTTTTTCAAAAAACAGCGAGGTGATGTTTTCAACAATGCTCAGACTATCTAGATTCCAATAGTTGAAAATAAATATGCATAGCTATGATGAATGCTTGAAAGTATATTGATATAAAAATAAAAGACTACCTATAGTCCAACACTAGAAAATAAATAAATACCCATAGCTATGATGAATGCTTGCATGTATATCAATATACCAATAAAGGACTAACTATGGTACAATACTACAAAATAAATATCCTTAGCTATGATGTATGCTTGCAATTAAATTGGGATGTTCAACATAATGGAAAAAAATTGTTTGCATCTTCCAGAATAAAAAATATAACTTCAGAAACAAACACGAAAAAAAAAATTTGAAACAGCAGATGAATAATGTATCTTATAAAAGCATAACTTCTCTCAGAATCGCAAAATCCTTGCACAGGAGGGCTCTTTCAAGTGGAAGACTTTCTATATTTGCTAAAAAGGTGAGCAAATTTTTTTATTGGCATTATGCTTTGTACAGTAGACATCAGCATTCTAAATTCATCTTAATTGAATATCCACTAGGAAACTTCAAACAATTCAAATTCTGCATCAACTAAGTTGCATGGATATAGAGACTGGTAAAGATACAGATGGAAATGGCAAATTTTTCATAAATGTTTGGATCATGGTTACATATATTGGTGATATATCGCGAGTCATTCCCCATGGCGATATATCGCTGTTATTTATGATATTTTCAATATATCGCGATATATTGAATGTGTCGTGATATATTGGGAATACCGAATATATCGTGATATATTAGAAAATATCACCCTGCTAAAAAAATGCAAAAAATTTGGGAAATAAATGGTGGGTTAAGTTTTGGGCAGTGTTATTAGAACCGGCCATATTAAATTCTTAAAGTAATAAATGGTAATATTAAATTCTTAAAGTAAAAGGATAGAAAATAATCCTTTTACTTAAATTTTTAACATTACCATTAATTGTTTCAGGATATTTGAAAGTTGTTCCAACCTCATCGGACTTCATATGCAAAAAGTAGAATTCTAGATCCCATTCAGAATTCAACAGACTTAATATTTTAAGAATTTCAAGATTTCAACGTTTCCAATGGATTCCATCATGTATGAGGGTATGGGATTGGCATTTAATCAAACACATCAACCCATCTATGTACCTTGATGTTGGTGGTGCTAACTGTTGAACTCCTTTACCATGATTCAAGACCTTAATAAAAATGTACCCCTCACTTAAGCAAAATCACTTATTAAGCATGGGAAGCCTTTTCTACCTTATTTCCACGATTGGATTAGGAAGTTTCATCAAAATTGTAGGGTGTTGAGTTTGTTGACTCATCTCCTTGGAGGATCAACTTTGAGATTCGAGGTAGACGCAACAGCAAGAGTCTAGAGGAGAGTGGCATAAGGTGCTATTAATGAATAGGATCCCAAATTCCAATATAAGCAATGATTTTGATGATAGGTAGTTATATGAGGAGATAGCTCACATTGGCTTCTCTACCTCAGCTCCATTACCTCCCACCATAGACCGAGCAGTAGGAGCTTCCAATTCCACCCATGCTCATCCAAACCACCTATAGGACCACCTTATAGGAAGATTGGTGCCTCTTGCCCCTAAAAGGGGTAGAGGGGATAGATGATTCGTATTATTTTTCATTGTATTATGTAGTATTTAGATGCCTCATGAATCATGGTGATTCATCTCATGAGATACATTTATTTTGATCATTTTCAGTTTATTATCGATTTGTGATCATGATCCACCATTTGACATCTTATGCATCTTATATATTAGTTGTATTTTCATATTATGCAGCAACGTGTTTATTTGATATTGTTCTTGCTTTAGATGTTAAAAAAATTGAAAAATAAATGTTATTTTTGTATTTTTCTGAGGTTTGACAACACTAGTCAATATTTTCCGATATTTTCACAGGTGTTGCCGATAAGTTACATTCTACAGCCTCAGCGATATATTCGCCGGCACGATATATGTAACTTTGGTTTGGATACAATATAGATGGAATACGACATATGTGTGTGTGTGTGTGTGTGCAATATACAATTTAAAAAATATATGTGCAACATAAATATATTGCCAACACCATTAACCAAAAAATCAAAAATATCAATTGAAACCCAGTAAAATGCGATGAAATAACTTTTATTATCAACCCTATTCAAGAGAGGACAATCCACGCTGCTTTGAGGTGGTGACCCTGCTAAACAAGATGAAGGATAAGGAATACTCTATAAGTTCCACCATTAATACGAACAATAAGGAAGTCTCTTAACATGGGAGTGTGTCCAGAGGTACATTTCCCCTTATTACTTTCCCTTTATTACTTTATTTTTTATTTTCCTCTTCTTTTCCTTTTGCACAACATTAGTGGATTGAAAGGTATCAGCCCTGGTTTTACAGCTTTTAGGATATTACTAATGACACGGCCTTAGCGTTGTTACCAACAAGTGTCCATAGCCCCAATAGAGTTGCCTCAATAAAACATTTTGATGGAAATAGATCTTGCCCCACTACCAGTCAAGCATCCATAGCCTTGACAAGGATAACCTATCCTTCCAACCACTAACCATTTTATTGCTAGGGAATTTTCTTTTGGATCTCAGGACAAGGATTCACAACAACATAACAAACCCAAGACACAAGGAAAACATGGAGGCACACCTGGTGAAAGAGTTACATAAGGGGAGAGCAGTATTCAGTATATCGATTTCAAACCCTTAGGATGCAGACTAGAATATGGAGTGATGTAGATGAAATGTGACTAGCCGGAAATGGAAGCCAAGAAGGGGGTGACCAAGAGTCGTCCTAGTTCAATAGTACGCAAGTAAATCAAGCATCCTTTACCCTTTTAAACCTACGGGTGGTACTGCTAACTATACTCATCAAACAACCAAAACATCATGTAGCAGCAGTAATATGAAGAACAACATCAATCATTATACATCATTTGACATGGTATAGCAGTAGAAAATGACATGTATACATGATCATCACATCATCACATCAATGGAATCATATAGAAGTAACAACAAGAAGCAGTGTAGAAATATTGACAAAAATTTCAGACTTTTGCCAAACACTTACTTAAACCCAGATTTCAGACTTTAACTGTCATTAATTAAAAATACTTCACATGCATAAAACCCAACAACCATGAAGCTGAAATACTGAAAAACTAAGTCTGTAGCAGCAGAAATACACATAAAAAACAGCAGATTGATAAACCCATAAAACCGTAGAATTTTGGTCAATGTGACCCTGGAAAAACCCCACCCCGAGGAAAACCAGTCCAAGAGAATTTTATTGCAGCATTTATCAGGCAGAACAATAATTTACAGCAACATTTATTTCAGCATTAATGACTCTACCAGATTTCTTGATTTCCATTCCCACCTCGAATTTCGTGCCCACCTCGATTTTTGTGCCCAACAGACTATACAGACTGTACGGAACTGTACAGACTATACAGATTTCTGTGCTTGAAAAAAAATTCTCTTCTCAAAAATCGTGCCCAGAAGTTTTTTCTCGAAAGTTGTGCCACTGCTGTACCATACAGACTGTACAGAACAGTACAACTCAGCAGAAACTAAATGCTTGGAAAATTGCCCAGCTCCTCGGGATTCATGCCCTCTTGAAAAAAAAAAATCTCCTTGGGATTCGTGCCCCCTTGACAAAAATTGCAGCTCCCTCTCTCTGCAAATAACTCAGCCAAATGCTCACTCTTGGAAATGCTTTCCTTCAACTTGTCTTGCACACTACCCTAGGCTCTCTCTTATGACTTGAGAGTGACTTTTCACCTTCCCAATCCCTAAATCCAAAGCCCAAGATTAAATCTTGCCTTTTCAAGATCAAAGGTCGAGAAACTTCCTCCCCAAAAGCGGTTAAATTTAATTTTAATAAAGTCACATTTACTTTATGAACCAAGTGTACTTTATCTCATAAAGTCACTTTATAAAATTAAAAGAAGGGAATACTTTATAAAAAGTCCCATTTACATAAAAGTCACTTTAAACTTTATAAAACAACATTACAAAGTAAAGTAGCTTAGCTAGTGCATGGTCACTTCCGCATACAAGACAAAACCATGCGGAGTGCTTCCAGAGCTAAATCTCTAACATTCCCTCTTAGCGAGGGAGGTGCTCATTGCCATCATCAACAGGTCCCATCCTCAAATCCATCACACTGTTTGTTGTAGGAGCTCCCTCTGAACCTGGAACCAATGCTACAACCTGCACTAAACTCGAATCTGAAGATAACCTTCTGGCATAGTATTAAAAATCGTCCAAACCGGAATCGGAACCGGCCGGTTCACCGGTTCGGAACCAAACCGGGTCAAACCGGTCAGTTAACCGGATCGAGGACCGGTTAGTTACCGAACCAGCCGGTTTGGTCATAGTATTAAAAATCGTCCAAACCGGAATCGGAACCGGCCGGTTCACCGGTTCGGAACCAAACCGGGTCAAACCGGTCAGTTAACCGGATCGGGGACCGGTTAGTTACCGAACCGGTCGGTTTGGTACCAAACCGGTCTGGTTCGGTAGCTAACCAGTCCAACCGGTCGGTTTCGAGCCTGACCGGTCTGGTTTGGAAAAAGGCAAATTTTTTTATTTTTTACTTTGTTTATTTTATTTTTTAAATTTTAACTAACCTATTCCCTACCCTAGGTCCTACCGTCACCCCCTATCACAAGAGATCTTCTCCAAAAACTTTAAGAACAAAAAAATGGATTAAAAATACAGACCATTTTTTAAACTCTAAGGCATCACTGTTGAGCCCTTTATTTCTATCCAAAACCCTAGTTTTTGTTCATTGTGCACTTACCACTTGTAAGCAACAGAAAAGGAGAACATATTGGGGTTTCCTATGCTAATTTGTTTTGCAGAGCAATGTTAATGGTGGTCAGCATTACTACAAAAGTCCAGAACTTCTCAATCCAAGTGCTCTATCTTCAGTTGGGCACAACAGATTTTTTACCATGGAAAGAACAGTGAGGAAAAAATGGATTTACATCTCTAGATTCTCCGACTTTTTCAGTCTCCTACAATCCACATCATGGCAACTTCAAAGCATGCTCACAATCCCTTGTGGAGATTTGTTGAGTTGGTAAAGGAGGTAAAAGGGTGGAGAGGGAGCATATTAATCATATTAGTGCATGAATCATATTATTTATTTTTTTCTGCTTCACATAAATTTCAATTGTCCTTTAAAATCTCAACTTCTTTTCATATACATAGAATTTCATACAGATGCATCCCGATGTCCCTACACACCCTGATTTCAAAAAAATGGCATCTCTGTCCCGATGTCCCTACATGTATTATCATTTATGTATTGCACAGAGTACAGTCACAGACTTCATATTACAGTGCACTTTGTGCCATTTTGATATATTGACTCTTATATGGTATATACATGAGCAGATTTTGGTTAATTTGTCTTCAATGCCTTGGAATCATGGATTATAATCTTGAAAATGTTGTTTTCCTTTAAAATTTAAATATTTGATGTATTTTTTAGCAAACCGATTCATTAAATTCAAATCGGCTGATTTATGACCGATTCATTTACCGATTCCGATTCCGATTCCGAGTTGACCCTCGACCGATTCCGAGTCCGATTCCGATTTTTAAAACTATGCCTTCTGGCAGCCACCCTGAACCTTGAGCTCCTAGGAGAATCAATTCCCCACTCTTGAGCATTGGTTCGCTCATGCTAGCTGAGCCTCCTGCTAGTACTTAAAAGAGACTCCCTCTCTTCCATTGGAACTCGAGACTGTACCCTTGGTGCCACTGCAGCCTCATGAGCCTCCTGCTCCTCGTCCGAATCATCAACCATGGGCTGTGCACTGAACTTGTACAGCTCACCGAACCGATCACCAATCAACTGTGGATCAATCAGTCCCCCTCTCTCCGAGTATATATAAACATGTCCCAGATCATCTCTATCTGGAAAAATGTACACATGTCCCCTCCGAAACAATGTCGAATACCCTACATCTTCCAGGGCTAAGACCGAAGCAAGTTTACCCTCATCCCTGGAACAAAGAGGACCCCATCCCGATCAATGTATCCCCCATGACTAAGTTGGAATCGGACCTTTCCAAGTCCACGCACTGCACGTGCATGTCCCCCCCTTTTGACTGAACGAACCGATCAGGACCAGTCTCAGAAATGATACAGAATATATGCCATATTCCAGTCATATGACGTGAGGCTCCACTGTCAATATGCTAAGTACCATTCTGAACTACTCCATTGCTGCCGCCACTACAAAAAAGGGAGAACAACGAGAATTCCTTCTCGAATCTTCTCGCAAAGTCCTCTTCTTCTGTTGTAGTTGCAGCAACTGTATCGTCTTCCTTCTTCTTCTTCTTCTTCCCAGGACACTGAGAAGCAAAGTGTCCATACTGGCTAAAAGCAAAACATCGAACTTTGCTCAAGTCCTTCTTGGACTTCTTCTTGCTCTTAGCAAAAAGAGCAACATTCTCTTCACTAGCACCCTCCTGTCCACTACCTTGAGATCCTTCCCGAATCTCCTCTTGAGTGAAATCATCCCATAATCTACTCCAATCTAGAAGGTTTTCTCGAGCAACCACACACTTCACAAAGACTTCTCATTCCTTAGTGAAGCCTTTCAAGGCTATCCGCACTAACTTAGAATCAGAAATGACTTCTCCAACTGCAACTACCTCATCTTTCACTTGGGCCACCCGGGTAAGAAAAGATGTTACACCCTCACCCTTGGCCATCTTGGTTCCCTGCAATTTTTCCTTGAGAGCCATTATCCGGTTCTCATTTTTAGCCTCATACAAACCTTTCAATGTATTCCACATTTCATAAGCAGTCTTCTTCTCAGCTATGTGTGGAAGAAGGTGGTCCCTTATACCATCCAAAATCAATCTTTGGGCTTTGGCCTCTTTTACCTCATGAATATCCAAAGCAATAGGATCAAATGCAGGAGGGGTTACCACGGTGCTACTGCTAACTATGGTCCATAGTCTGATTTCTTTGAGAAGAGCAATGATCCTGACTTTCCACTGCAAGTAGTTGGACATACCATCCAACCGATCCTCATATCCAATGCATGCACTATCAAAGAAAAAAAATAGACCAACAAAAGAACAATATCTTCACTCCTCCCCACCACCTGCAAGTCACATCCAAATAAGGTTTTTCCAACACACAAGTTGTTAAAAAACAGAGCAATAACCCTTGCCCAACAACTCAACACTACTGTTGTCTCCACAATCAACTGTAATCTCAGAGTCTCAGCTCTGATACCAAGTAGAAATATTGACAAAAAATTCAGACTTTTGCCAAACACTTAGTTAAACCCAAATTTCGGACTTTAACTGTCATTAAGTAAAAATACTTCACATGCATAAAACCCAACAACCATGAAGCTAAAATACTGAAAAACTAAGTCTGTAGCAGCGGAAATACACATAAAAAACAGCAGACTAATAAACCCATAAAACAGTAGAATTTTGGTCAATGTGACCCTTGGAAAACCCCAGCCCGGGGAAAACCAGTCCAAGAGAATTGTATTGCAGCATTTATCAGGCAAAAAAAATAATTTACAGCAACATTGATTTTAACATTAATGATTGTACAAATTTCTCGATTTCCGTGCCCAACTGACTTTACGGACTATACGGAATAGTATGGATTTTTGTGCTTGAAAACAATCTCTTCTCCTCAAAAATCGTGCCCATAAACATTTTCTCAAAATATGTGCCACTGTTGTACCATACGGACTATATGGAACAATACAACTCAGCAGAAACTAAATGCCTTGGAAAACTACCCAGCTCCTTGGGATTCGTCCCCTCTTGAGAAAAAAATATTCTCCTTGGGATTCGTGCCCCCTTGAGAAAAATTGTAGCTCCTTCTCTCTCTGCAAATAACTCAACCAAATGCTCACTCTTGGAAATGCTTTCCTTCAACTTGTCTTGCACACTACCCTAGGCTCTCTCTTATAACTTGAGAGTGACTTTTCACCTTCCCAATCCCTAACTCCAAAGGCCAGGATTAAAGCTTGCCTTTTCTAGATCAAGGGTTGAGAAACTTTCCCCCAAAAGCGGTTACACTTAATTTTAATAAAGTCACATTTACTTTATGAACCAAGTGCACTTTATCTCATAAAGTCACTTTATAAAATTAAAAGAGGGGAATACTTTATAAAAAGTCCCATTTACAAAAAAGTCACTTTAAACTTTATAAAACAACATTACAAAGTAAAGTAGCCTAGCTAGTGCATGGTCACTTCCGCATACAAGACAAAAACATGCGGAGTGCCTCCAGAGCTAAATCTCTCACAACCAGGACTAAACCACAATAATCTGGCATATATCCTCAGGCAGTAGAAAAAAAAAGTTCAAAGCTATGCCTACATAATATGGCATATCAGTAATGATACCAGCTCCACGATTGTTGGTAGAGACCAAGACAAGTTTTAAAAGAGAGAAGAGAGAAGATAAGATAAGATAATTTCATTAACGTTAGACTAATGACCACAAAAGCAATGTTGCTTAAGTTGTATATGACAAATGCTATGCTTCCTGAGGTCCAAACTGGGAAGACTTCAGCAAAAACTTGGAAGTAGTTAAAAGCTCTACATGAGATTTTGGACAAGGAACAAGCTTTCTTCCTGAAGAACATGTTGTTTTTTATTACGATGGATGAGAGTGCCTCATAGGAGAAATTACTCAAGATCAAAGATATCCGAGAACAACAGGTTTCCATTGAGCACAAGATGGATAAAGAAGACATGTGGTAATCACATTGAAAAGCTTACCAAGTGCTTATGAGAATTTTATTGAGACTCTAAACATCACCTCTATTGGCGTTGACCAGCTGTTGATGAGGTTTGCAATAGGCTCTTACAACAGGACAAATAGAAGAAACAGCTCAGTAGTAGCAGTACAACAGAGAGTTTAGAATAGGCCTTTGATGCCAATTTTAAGGGAAAAGGTAGATGGGCCAAGAAAAAAGGTCAAGAAGCGAAAATGATGCCACCGGGAGTCAAAACACCATCACTTGTAACTACTATGGCAAGATTGACCATATGAAGAAGTTCTAAACAAAGATGTTAGTTGAACAAAAACCAACCCAAAAGGGCATCAACAAAAGATTCATGTCATAAAACATACAAAGGAGAATGAGTTAGACTTTTATGCATTCATGGCTTAGCAGCCAACAACTAACAACAGGTCATATCCTTGGTTCATCGACTCAAGCGCATCTCGCCATTTCACCAACAAACAAGACTAGTTCAAGGAGTGCACTCTCATCTCTAATGATTCAGTGATCTTGAATGGTGGTGAAGAGTACATCACCATTTGGAAAGGAAATGTTCAAACTTCCTTTAGAGGTAACATGCTTATTTTCCTTAATGTACATTACATGTCAAGTATGGAACATAATCTGCTATCAATTAGTCAAATTATTAGACATTGTCCCTAGGTTGTTGTTGACTTTAGTGATCACAAATGCTATGTAGTTGACAAGGAGACCTAGAAGACCATTGCTAATATTGTGGAGAATCATGGACTATTATGGCTAGTGGACAGTGGGCAAGTCAAAGAGCTTGCATTGGCAACCAATAGTGCATCTGACATCAATACACTAGCATCAACGATATGAGATCCTTAATCACACCTGCCTCCCTCAGTTGGCTTGGGAGAATTTGGTAGATGTACTTCCAAACATCTAGCAGAAGATTTAGGGAGTATGCATAGCTTGTCATGCAAGGAATCGACATCGAACACCATTTCACAAATGAAAAGCTTGGAGAACAACCAAGGTCCTTCAACTGGTTCATTTAGACATCTATAAGATAAGATAAGATAAGGTAATTGTAATAATGTCCAACAAATGACCACAAAAGTAGGTCAATGGGACTAAAAGATACATCCAGTATGGGTACAATGTGGGAGTGCAAACGCAACTCCTACACGACATCAATCATCAGTGCTAGCTATTTCCTTCTATTTGTTGATGACTATAGTAGGAAGATGTGGGTGTACTTTTTGAAGTTAAAACCCGAAATGTTTAATGAGTTTCAAAATTTTAAAGCATTAGTATAGAAAGAGTCTGGTTTTGCTATAACCACTCTTTAGTCTGATAATGGTGGAGAATTTTGCTCTAAAGACTCCAAAAGATTTTGTCCAAAACATGGGATCCAAAGACAATGCACTACACCTTACACTCCATAGCAAAATGGACTAGCTGAAAGACCGAACCGCACAGTCACGGAGATGGCTAGATGACAAGATATATAATGCAAAACAGGTTTGTGCCTAACATGTTTTGGGCTAAGGCAGTGTTCACAACAGTCTATCAATTAAACAGTTCTCCAATGATGGCGGTGAAGCGAAAGGCCCCACAAGAAGCATGGTCGAGAAGGAATCTCGATGCCAATAACCTTAAGGTGTTTCATTCTACTGCATGTGCTCGGATTCCAATCGAAAAAGAACCAAGCTATAACCTAAGTGCAAGAAATTGAAGCTTTGAGGGTACATTGGCATCCATAAAGCCTACAAGTTGGTTGATGTCGAAACCAATTAGCTGAGCTTTAGTAGAGATAACGTGGTTGATAAGGAAGTTGGACCATTCCATTCTTTTTCTTCAAAGTTTAAAATTACCATGGAGTCGTCCGTTATGGCCAATAACCTTAAGGTGTTTCATTCTACTGCATGTGCTTGGATTCCAGTCGAAAAAGAACCAAGCTATAACCTAAGTGCAATAAATTGAAGCTTTGAGGGTACATTGGCATCCATAAAGCCTACAAGTTGGTTGATGTGGAAACCAATTAGCTGAGCTTTAGTAGAGATAACGTGGTTGATAAGGAAGTTGGACCATTCCATTCTTTTTCTTCAGAGTTTAAAATTACCATGGAGTCGTCCATTATGGCTCATGATTCAAGTGTTCAACTTCAGATAGTTCCACCTGAAAGGCGGGAAGATTTTAAACATTCCAAGGAGTCTCCCATACTCAATCCAATATATTTTTATCCACATAACCTAGATCAACATCTGGGTGGCATAGGTACAAGCAGCCCAAGTTCCAATTATGATACCGATTTAATGAGGAGGTTTGCAAGAAGAGACCAAAGTGGTGGCACAACATCAGTGGAGATCTTCAAGCAGCAAAAATGATTGAGGGACGATCATTGAAAAGAGAGAGAAAACGAAAACCCAACATGGTCAACTTTGCTCTTATGGCCATAGATGTTTGATGAAGCTAAAAGGAGACTTGAATGGGAGATGGCCATGACTACTAAACATGAAAGTTTGATGAAAAATCAAACTTGGGATCTCATAGCACTTCCACCAAGGAAGAACCCCATTGGTTGCAAATGGGTGTACAAGGTCAAGTACAAGGAAAATGGCACACTTGACAAGTACAAGGCACGATTGGTAGCTAAAGGGTTCTCTCAACGAAAGGCAATGATTATGAGGAGAGCTTTTCTCCTACAACAAAGATTAGCACCATTCAATTGGTTCTTGCCATGGCAGCACAGTGTAGCTGGAAGGTCCATCATATGTACATAAAGGGGACCTTCCTCATTCGAAAATTGAAGGAAGAAGTCTATATGTATTAACCACAAGGGTTTGAAGTTTCACGGAAGGAGCATTTTGTTTGAAGATTAAAGAAGGCTCTATATGGCCTGAAGCAGGCACCCAAAGTATGATACAATTAGATTGACAGGTACTTAGTGAACAGGGGTTCCAACGAAGTCCTTCAAATGCTAACCTACACATCGAAAGCAATGGCAATGATATCATTATGCTTATCATTTATGCATAGTAGCAAGATTCAGCCATATTGAGAGTTCATGTACGAAAATTCATTTGGAATTCAAATTTCAGCAAATATTCAACATATTATGGATACGGTATGATAAAGTTGAGAAAAGGTTTAAACAAATTTACAATTTCTCGGGACTGTTCCAATTCTTAATCTTCTTCCTCTTCACAATCTATGTAGAATAATTTCATCTCACTACACTTATGCCCCTTATTGTACTTGTTGTCACAATTGAAACATAGAACCTTTACTCTTGTTTCATCCGATTGTTGTGGTGTAAGCCTTGTAGGCTGAATGACGTTAGGAGTGGGAAAATTTCCTCTTTATAGGTGTTATTGGAAGCCTATCTAGTAGCCACATTTTTACTTTCAACATTCATTGCCAAACTAAAACCATTCTGCAAATGATTTAGGTTCGAAAAGACATACCCCATGTTGAATGCTCTCCTCTAGAGTGCCCATAAAGAGATCCAACAAATTATCCTCTAAATGTTCTTCACTCTAAGGCTCAACAATTAAAAGTGCTTAACGTTTTTTATGACTAGACCTCTTTGCCTGAGATTTATCAATTGGCTAAAGAAGGTGTTGCTCTTAATATCTTCATAATGTGCTATCAACTCAACCGTAAATACAAACCACAAGACAATAGAGTCCTATTTACAATCACAAAGCTATTGATATCACACAAGTTAATCAAGTTCAAAATACAAGGATGTAAAGTTACCTTTTGTAAAGTCGCACTTGGTGTAGATCAAAGAAGTACTCCATCTGGAATATCCATGTGATGGAATCATTACCATCAAACTTCTTCATATAAATCTTGGTTCCTAGGTCAAGAATTGAACCCACAATTATGTGGATCTTGGAGTAATGAATGATCAAGTGTCTAAGACTTGAGTCTCTTGTTATCTTAGAGTGATAGAATTTTCTCCCATGGGATTGGGGCTCCACCATGATGCTCTCCTTATCCTCTTCTCGAGGAAATCATTTTGCATAAGTGGGCCACTTATATCCTTCAAAAGATTGTCCCTCATGTTTTCGAGGTTTTTTTTGAGATAATCTTTAAAATCCCCTTTGAATGTTTGAAATTCTCCCTTAGTTACCATATTCAAAATGTCCACCTTCTTAGCACTATAGATTCATGGTCCTCTATTCTCTCTCTAAACTTGGACATCCCAATTACCACATTTTCATGCTCTTCTTATGTCATGGTTGAGCCTTCAGAAACTTTAGTGAGTGTAAAAAAATTTCCACCACCTCTTGCCATGTGAGCCCACCAATATTGACAAGAGTTATCCTCTATTTTTTTATCTACAATACCTTTTGAATCACCATAAACAAATCTTCCAACAAGAAATTATGCAAGTTTCAAGTGAGCATACCTTTTAAAAAGACTGATTTGGAGATTGTCCTATTGGTTGACTTTCCACCTAATGTAACTCTAAAAATTTTCCACCTTTGAGACTGGAATTTCAACTTGTAGTAGATTAATGTGTCTTCTCTGCAATGGCGTAAGTTCACCCAAATTTTGAAGTGCCAAGAGAATGTTAGGGTAACTTTCCCAAAACTTGTTTTTGGCCCTTTTAGGAGAGCGAAATCATTTGGACTGGCATGTGTCCAATTTTTCAATTCTGCTTCTGAAATTTTTAACGAAAACACTATGGTCCATCTTCATTCTAATGCAACTCGCGAAACTCAATTTCAAACTTGCAAACTTCAAATGTTACAGTTTTACCCAGAACACCTGTTTGAGCCTAATATTTGGATTAGTTAAAAAACCTAATTCTGCAGGTTGTAACTTTGAACTTATAGCGAACAAAAACACAATGTTTTTACCACATGTACTTCACTATGTCTATTGAGGCTCTCAAAACTCTCTCAAAAACTTCCCAAAATATAAAAAAAATAAATTAAATTAAAAATTATAAAAATTTATAGGTCATAAAGACAAAGAAATTGTGTACCTTAGGCATCATAATGAAAGCCTACTCAGACAAATCAAGAAGTTAAAGATGAGAAGAAGATGTAACAAAAATATCAAGCAACAACTCTTAGACAAAGAAATCTTAATGGACCCAAAGGAATCAACAACACTTGCAGACAAAATTGTAGACAAAGAAATCCTCATAGGAGAAATTGGAGAGGAAAAGCTAAGCCTCAATATTGACGAAATCTTATCCATGGTCAAAAAAACTAATATTACTTTAGTAGAGAAGGTGCAATCTATAAATCCAGTAATAGTTGAAGGCCCATCTGTCCCAACTAAGAAGGCCCATCCGTCAGTGTTAGCTAAAGGCCCATCCGTCTGTGTTGAAGACCCATCCGTCCATGTTAGTTGAAGGCCCATCTGTTTGTGTTGAAGGACCATCCGTTCATGCTAGCTGAAGGCCCATCCGTCCCCATACTTTACTTTAGCTCAAAACTGTATCCAATCTCGATTCCAATATAACAAAAGGAATCTTAACTATTAGACCTTACCATCACCTATATCACAAATGTCATTGTGTTGAACAAAAATCAGTTCTCATTCGTAAATATTGAGATGCCAATTCAACTCGCTTCAAAATCTATACTAACAACTGCAAACGAAGAATTCTCAATCAAATATCTCACAATATAGTTATGATTCATGAAGAGAACCAATTTAGGGTGTACTAAAGTTTAAACCCTCTAGAATGGAAAAATATTGTTCAAAGCATCAAAGAACTTACTGCCTGATTTCCTCCATCACTGTAATATCCAGAGTAGCAAAAGAAGAATAAGTAGGAATGAAGATGCTAGCTTCTCCTATGCTTTCAGGACAATGCCTCCTTTAAAGGGGAGGACATGTATGTATATAAATAAACATTATATACTTATAATACCTTACATGACAAACATAATAATAATAATAGACTAAATAAAGCCAAGGGTCATAACCCTTCACTCTCGTGACTAGTTATAAATCATCACCCATGTTATTCATATACAAAACATATTTTTATTATCCTTCATGGATTTCCTTCCTTGAATTTGTGCTTAAAAGAAAGTCAAAACTAGCTCAACCTACATTTGGTCACTTTGTAGGCATTTTCTTATTCCTCATGATAATTGTTGAAATTCATCTTATGATCATAAGGTCTCAAACTATGTATATGTATGCATGCAAAACTTCTGCATAGTACATAGAGAGATAAAGTGTTGTAATAGTTAGAGAGATTTGAGGCCATCGTGATGCATCTTACCCATTTATCTTTGTTAGAAAGTGGCAACAAGGAAGGTCTTCTAGCATTGCATGTGCTGAGAAGACATTAAACAGGAAGCCAAATGTATTAATGTGATTTTACTAAGTTTAGACTTAGGAAAATACATTAATTAATCTCATTTGATTTTGACTTAATGGAAACACTTTTATAAAGCGAAAAGTGACATAGTTTAAGTGATGGCTAATCTAATCTTGGCCATTGATCTCACCGGAGGATCTCATCCATTGATCCATAGTGAGGGTTAGGGTTTTCACTTAGCCATTGAGTTAAAAGAAGATTTGGTGGAGAGGACACATACACAAAAGAGATACAGGCAAATGGGGAAGTCAGACAGAGAGGTTTGCAGCGAAGACGGAGGAGCACTCACCTGAAAGATTCGCCAATAGATCAGGAAGAGAGCTGGACAATACACACTCACGCAAATCATATAGCAGCAGTCGTACGGATTCCATACAATTGGCGTCAGAATCATATGGATCTGTACAGCTGACGCAGGAGGGTCGTACTGCTGACGCAGGGTCCGTACTGTGTTGTTGAGTTTTCCCAATGGCTTGCAGAGGTTCTATTTCACCAGGTTGGGTGAATTTATCTGCTGGATTCTAATTGTTCCATATCTTTTTAATAAAATTTCCTATCTAATTGTTGCACCGGTTTTGCCATCTTGGGTTTTATCCAGGGGTTTCCATACCCAAAACACTGTGTCTATATTTATGTGATTGTTGTTGATGTTTCTCAGTATTTACTTTCCGCTGCAATACTAGTAAAAAAATTCATGTGTGGTTATCAATAAAATTAAATATACTATTTAGCCCTGGTTTGAATTTTAAAGGAAAATTTACATGGTATCAAACCTCTGTTGAGATAAACATGAGAAACTGCAACAGTATTGATAGATCAGGGGCAGATTTATTGAAGACACAAACCTAGAGTTTTAGATCTAGGGTTTGACAGGTACACTTCACTATGGTCGAACAGTTGAGAGCTGAGGACAGACTCCAAGGGGCCCAAAACTTTCCTACTTGGAAAGAAAGGATCACAAAGATCCTGGATGTCAGTGATGCAAAGGAGCACATTGACTCCACGAAGGTTGCGCCCACAGATCCGGTAGAGTTCCCGAGATGGAAGAAGTTAAAGTCCAGAGTTATGTTGATCATCTTGGATGGGGTGAAGGACCACATAGTCCCTCACCTTTCCGAGAAGAAGACCGCATTGGAAATGTAGAAGGATTTGGAAGGACTTTTCCAACGCAAGAACAAAAAATAGAAGATGGTGCTGCAAGAGAGGATGTGCAGTACCAAGATGGCCAAGGATCAAGGAGTGGTGCCATATCTCACAAGGCTCACACAGATCAAGGACGAGCTTGGAGCAGTTGCCTCTAAGACTGAGGATGAGGAGCTAGTTCGAATAGCCGTCAATGGCTTTTCTAAGCCATGGGACACCTTTGTCAAAGGTGTTGTGGGTAGGGAGAAGCTCCTTGATTGGCAGAGCTTGTGGGATGATTTTGTTCAGGAGGAGACCCGCATGGGTCAAGGTTCAGGTTCATCCAGCAGTGCCCCACAGATTGTGGATGAAGATGCTCTAGCCCTAGCAGGGAAGAGCAAGGATAAGGCAAAGAAAAAGAAAGATGGTAAGAAGAGCCTTGACATGTCCAAGGTCAAGTGTTTTATCTACCACCAGCAAGGAAACTTTACCTCCTAGTGCCCAAACAGGAAGAAGAAGAACAATACCGACATGGTAGGATCTGCAAAGGTGGAGGAGTTCAGCAAAAACTTCGATGAGGATTTTTGCTTGATAGCTTGCATGGCAAGCACCACAGGTAGCAGCGTTTGGTATGTAGACAGTGGAGCATCTTGTGATATGATGGGACAGAAGAGGTTCTTCAAGAGCTTGCAAGAGTGTGGGTTAAATCTCCACATTGAGTTGGGTGATGATGCGCAGTATCAAGCACAGGGAGTTGGCATTGTTTCATTTCAAAGGGAGTCTAGCAAACGCCTCAGTTTTGATGACGTATTGTATGTTCAGGGGATGACTAAGAACCTCATATCCGTGTCCACCTTGGAGGACAAGGGATTTCAGGTCAAATTCCAAGACCATAGGGTGTATATCAGGCCCAAGGGGTCAAATAGGAGTTTGGATTGGGTGATTGGGATCCGGAGTGGGAAGGCGTATAGACTACACTTTGAGTCTGCAAAGGCTCTAGTCAGCAGCAGCAGCAATCAAGGTGATCTATGGCATAAGAGGATGGCACACTTACACCATGGAGCATTGAGGCATTTGAGACACGTCGTCATTGGAGTTCCTCAGGTACAGGAGGATAAAAATAACCACTACAAAGGTTGTGCATTGGGGAAGAACATCAGGAAGCCTTTCCCACGGAGTGAGCACAAGTCTTAGGGGACCTTGGACTCAGTGCATTCAGATGTTTGCGGACCTATGACGGTCCAATCTTTCAGTGGCTACAGCTATTACGTCACTTTCATTGATGACTATTCTAGGAAGACCTAGATCTATTTCTTGACGGCCAAGTCAGAGGTCTTTGAGTGGTTTAGGGAGTTCAAGACTCTCGTATAAAACCAAACAGGAAGAAAGATTCGAGTATTGAGGATGAACAACGGGGGTGAGTACATCTCCAATGAGTTCTTGGAGTACTGTGCATCAGAGGGGATCAAGAAGGAGCACACAATGCCTACTACCCTACAGCAGAATGAAGTGGCAAAGGTAAGGAACAGGACAATGGTAGGAGCAGTCAAGGCCATGCTATTTTAGTAGGGATTACCACTACTCCTTTGGGTCGAGGCATACAGGACCACAGTATACATTCAGAACGAGTGTCCCCACAAAGTTTCAGGGAGGAAGACACCCGAGGAGGTCTTCATGTGGACTAGACCAGATGTGAGCCACTTGTGCATATTTGGAAGTGTCTTCTATTGTCACATTGATGTTGACACTAGGAGGAAGTTGGACCCTTTTGGAGAGAAGGGGTTACTTGTTGGTTACCTTGTTGGTTACAGAGAGATTTCGAAAGCATACAGAGTATATATTCCTGCTCGCAAGAGGATTATTGTGAGCAGAGATGTCAAGTTCGATGAGGAAAAGGCCTTGCAAAGATCTATGGACTTACCAGCAGAGGAGCAGCCACCACAGGACTTGGGGGTCAAGCTGGAGGAGCCACAGGTACAGGTACAGACACAGAGCACAGGTTCTAGTAGTCAGAAGGAGTCAGGTGGATAGGATCCTTCAGTCATCGCCTTGGAGAATGAGCCGCAGCAAAAGACAGATATCCAAGAGCCGCATAAGGTAGACACTAGGCCACAGCCTAAGTGATTTAGGTCCACAGTTCAGGATTCCAAGCAGATGACTCTTACATAGAGCTCCATGAGACAAAGAAAACCACCAGAGAAACTTAGTTATATGGCATTGATGACGGAGTTGATTAACTCCGAATGTTCCAATTTCGAGGAGGATGCACAACATGACGTGTGGCAGGATGCCATGGTTGAGAAGTATGACTCAATCATGAAGAATCGGGTATGGAAGGTTGTGACAAGGCCAAAAGGTAAAAAGGTGGTGGGATCTAGATGGATCTACAAGGTGAGCCATGCAGTAGACGAAAGCGTGGAGAACTACAAGGTGCACTTCGTGGCAAAGGGGTTTTCACAAAAGAAAGGTATTGACTATGAGGAGACTTTTGCCCATGTTGCCAAGTATTCTTCTATTCAGACCATTATCTCATTAGCAACAGAGATAGGTTGGCGTGTTCATCGGATGGACGTCAAGACTGCCTTCCTCAACGAAGTTATACAGAAGGAGGTATTCATTGAGCAGCCCGAGGGGTTTGATGTGGAGAACAGGGAGACGCATGTATGCAAGTTACAGAGATCTCTTTATGGGCTCAAGCAGGCACCTCTGGCATGGTACTCGAGGATAGACAGCTATCTACGAGAGATGGGATTCCAACGGAGTGAGGCGGACCACAACATGTACTTCTTGTTAGGTGAGGTGCCTCTCATAATCGTACAATATGTAGATGATCTCTTTCTTACAAGAGATGAGATGTTGATTGGCAACTGCAAGTCCAACCTTGCAATTGAGTTTGAGATGAAAGACCTTGGGTTGATGCATTGCTTCCTAAGCTCTAAGGTTCGGCATAGAGACAGGTGCTTCTTCATTGGACAAGGGAAGTATGCAGTAGAGATCTTGAAGAGATTGAGGATGGTGGATTGCAAGCCTATGACCATACCTCTAGTTTCCAACTCGAGAAAGATTGATGCATCGAAGTCAGACGGATTTGATCCTACAATGTATCACCAGCTTATTGAATCGCTCATGTATCTGGTCAACACACGGCCTGACATTAGCTTTGCAGTCAACTCTTTGAGCCAATTCATTGTGGACCCTCTAAGAGTACAATGGACCGCTGCAGAGCACATACTTTGCTACATCAAAGGTACAGTGGAGTATGGGTTGGTTTATGAGCGCAGGGGGGGTGTACAATTGCAGTCTTCACAAATGCTGACCGAGCAGGATGTGTAAAGGACCGGAAGAACACTTCAGGTTGTTGCTTCAACATTGGATCAGGGGTTGTCTCTTGGTTCAGCAGGAAGCAGAATTCAGTTGCATTGAGCTTGGCAGAGGCTAAGTACATGGCAACCAGTTTGGTTGCTTGTGAGGGAATGTGGCTGAGGAAGTTGTTTTCAGGGTTGTTCAAGTGTGAGCTAGAGGATACAATAGTTCACTGTGACAATCAGAGTGGCATCAGGCTATCGAAAAATCCAATGTTCCATGACCGAAACAAGCACATTGACATTTGGTACCACTTCCTGAGAGACTGTGTATAGAAAGGAACCATTCGATTGGAGTAAATTCAGACAGATGAGCAAGTGGCGGACATTTTCACCAAGGCACTTTGCAGACACAGTTTTGTGAAGTTCGGAGACAAGTTGGGGTTGCTACCGATCCCTTCCTCGTTGAGAGGGAGTGTTAGAATGTGGCAACAAGGAAGGTCTTCCAGCATTGCATGTGAAGTTGCATGCTAAGAAGACATTAAACAGGAAGCCAAATGTATTAATGTGATTTTCCTAAGTTTAGACATAATGGAATCACTTTTATAAAGTGAAAAGTGAAATAATTTAAGTGATGGCTAATCTAATCTTGGCCATTGATCTCACCGGAGTATCTCATCCATTGATCCATAATGAGGGTTAGGGTTTTCGCTTAGCCGTTGAGTTAAAAGAAGATTTGGTGGAGAGGACACATACACAGGAGAGATACAGACAAACGAAGAAGTTAGACAGAGACGTTTGCAGAGAAGATGAAGAAGCACTCACCCGAAAGATTCGCCAACGGATCAGACAAAGAGCAGGACCGTACAAATCCGTACATCTGACGTAGGAGGGTCGTACTACTGACACAGGGGTCGTAGCGTGTTGCTGGGTTTGCCCAGTGGTTTGCAGAGGTTCTATTTTGCCAGGTTGGGTGAATTTATCGGTTGGATTGTAATGGTTCCATATCTTCTTAATAAAATTTTATACCTGACTATTGCACCAGTTTTCCCATCTTGGATTTTATCCGGGGGTTTCCATACCCAAAACACTATGTCAATATTTATGTGATTGTTGGTTATGTTTCTCAGTGTTTACTTTCCACTGCAATACTAGTAAAAGAAATTCATGTGTGGTTATCAGTAAAAATTAAATATATTGCTTAGCCCTAGTTTGAATTTTAAAGGAAAATTTACAATCTTTGCATTAGTAATTAGTACCAATTAACCAATGGGTATTGAAATGATCACAACATCCTCTATCGATGTATTGTGTCTTTTTGACGGCTTGTATTTTTCCTTTTGTTTACTTTATTTTATTATATTGTATTTTATATTTTGTCTTCCTTTTCATCCTTGCATCTTTTGTCATGTCTTCTTGTCTATTTTCTTTGCATGCTTTGATATTTGTCTCAATTAGAGAAATCACAAAAAAGTAAATATTCATAATAGTTGATACAAGGAAATAAAAAACATAATTTCGAGGGTGGTGGTCTGTAATACCGAATCCGTGTGTTATGGAAGAATCTGTATCCGGATAAAGAAGATACCCATCTTCATAGTAAATAATACATATTGAATAAAATGATTTGATCAAATTTTACAATTGAAAGCATGCCTTTAAATATGGCTTAGGCACCTATTGGGAGGAGTCGTGCCCTCTTGACAGTAATAGTAATTATTTAGTTGATTATTAATTTATATATTGTTTATGATTTATTATTATCATTATTATTATTATTATTATTATTATTTATGTAACGTTGCCCTTCCCTTAAGGGAAGCTTTGTACTCAAAGCTGAGAGTGTTGATGCTCTCTTATTATGGGTTGTGTTTGAAGTGATGACTAGAACATTGCAATCGTGGATCGATTTCGTTCTATGGACTTGATTTTGGAACTTATGTTCTAATCCCTTACACTTAAGTGGTGAGTTTTTTAAACAATACAACTTGTACTTACTGGTTTTCCATGTCGTCTTTTGGATTCCATTAATGAAGAATTGTCGATCTTCACTTCCACTTTTTGCAATTCCTAAACATGTGGATGCAATAACTATTATCTCATTTGGTTCGACAAGAATGGGCCGACTATATCCAACATTATTTGGAATGTAACCAACGGTTGAAAAGAGCACCACGCCAGCATAACTATCTACACTTGTGTTTGTAGAACCATCATAAATTATTTCATCGTTTTTAAGTAGGTATTGACTACTTCCACGACTTTCAACTCCAAAAGTCAGATCATTAGATTTATCTGGAAAAAGTTTATGAGGACATTGTTCAAGTGTTTTTTTCGTTACACTTATGGGCACATTTTCATCTTTATTGACATGAAAACTAGATGGTGATATGGAACTAGCCAAGTTATTCAATTTAATGTCCAAGACATCAATCCCATCACTTTCATGGTCTTTACCATGTTTTTCTTGCAAGCTTTGAAAATTGGATTGGGATTTGATTTCCAAGTCTTCGTCTTGGGAGGCCTCTAGTTTGCTTTCATGGTTTATTTCATTGAAGGTCTTGTCAACAACTTTTTCATTCGATTGTTCCTTATGGTCAAGTACTTCTTCCATTTTTCTCATAAATCGATCGAAGATATCATCCAATTCTTCTTTAAATGACTTCATGGTTAATGTAAGATTTTAATAGTTAATTAATAATAAATCCAGTAAACTATTAAAAAATATTGATAATTATTATTATTATTTTATAATAATAATATACATATATATAGTTTATTTTTGGGGGTAAACTTGGGAACTATGGCTTAATAAAACCTTGTGTGGTTTATAAAACGAAGTTTTGCTTTTATAAACCGTATGTTGTTGTTTTTCCGTTCTTTCTTCTTTCCCCTTTTTATGGTATCTTCTTATCTTCTTCTTTTTTACTTCTTTTTCTTTTTACTTTCTCTTTTTTTTAACAAAACAAAATTGACGGCCAAAGGCCCGAAATCAAGCCCAAGAAGGGGCTCTAATACCACTGTGACACCGAATCCTTGTGTTAGGGATGAATCTGTATCCGGATAAAGAAGAGATCCATCTTCATAGTAAATAATACATATTGAATAAAATGATTTGATGATATTTTAAAATTGAGCCATTGGAGGAGGTCTCCAAGTTACCAGGTGCTTGTCGATGTAGACCTCCAAACCCACGGACAAAACATGCATACCTAATAAGTTAGTAGTTAGCTTTGAGCCTTAAGTTTCATCAGTTCAAAATCAAAATCAAAACACCTGTTAAGGAATACTTAGAACCCTAGCATAAAAAATACCAAATCCTAGGTAAAAAACGATATGCGAGTTGTTGCGTTACCCAAACATAAGAATCCATGTCACTCACCTTTTGAATACGCAATGCATTATTGTGGAAAACAAGCCATTTTATTGGAAATAAATGTGTGTATATTCAAGCAAGAAAAAGTTTGCATGTACACTCGAAAATTTGATTCAAATTCCCAATCACATAACCATCAATAACACACAAACAACAAACAACTAAAATCTTAAAGTACACCAATATGCAAATAATTCAAATATTCATATTTTTATATGTCTATAAATTCACATGGAAAATGTATTGAGAAGAAAACTAACCTCTAATACATTCCAAAATTGTCCATCCAATAACTCCTTGTCTCTTTTTCCATTCTGACAATTGAGTTCATTTTCAACCACTACAATTCAAGAAAACTATGAATCACAAAATGTCTAAAGATAATATCATATAATAAATATAACCTATATGAGGTTATGAATGATTGAAACTTGTACAAAACAATATGAAAGAATATAAACACACTTGAATCCACTTAGAAAATAATCAAAATATTATTCCTCCCTAAGAAACACAAAAAAGGTAGGGGAATTGTCCCTAAAATCCATTTAGTCTTCTGGGGTGAAAAGTATTTGAGCATCGGGCAAAATTGATAAATCATCCATTTTCTTGTGTCTTATATTTGAAATTGGAACACGTTAGGAACCATCCAAATTGTGCACTTGAAAAAGCTTACACATACGAGAAAGTAACTAAAGTTCTTGTAACAACATATACAAGGATAATCGAAGAGAAAAATTAGACAAGATAAACAAGACCACGAGAAATAGAAAATAATCATTTGCAGGTATAGAAAGGCCAAATGTATAAAGTTTGATGTGATTGTTCCCAATATATAGAAAGTAAATTGTTGCCTATTTTAAATTAACTACCAAGGTAGATTCTATAGTTTCCATAGCTTCTTCAAAAGGAGGAAATAAGAGTTTTGAACACAAAATAACGCATCAATTAAAAGTGAGCATTAATACTCAAAAACAATTACATGGCCAATATCTAATATAGAGGACATATTAGCTGACAAAAGTAAACTAAACAACAGGCCTAAACTAGACCATACCAAGACCCTGAGTTAATTATATCTGTAAGACGTAACACCGAAGTCACATAAGATTGAGGCATACATGGATGCTAAACATGCAGATGCCCCAAAAATCAGAGAAGTCCTTAAAATTTGAGTATTTAAAGAGGGAAGAAAGATCATAAGATGATTTACAAAAGAGAGAAGTAAAGACATTTATTGACATAGAAAAAACCAAAAGACGAAAAGTTTCATGGGACATGCCCTAGTTTTTGCATAATGCTTGCAAACGAAGGAGCATTGCAACAGAGGAAAAATATTGTAACATCCAGTTACAAATGGAAATTGCCATGTTAATATCTATATTTTATGCATGGTTGAAACTTGAAAGCAAGAGTAGAGACTAACTTGGGAACTAAATAGACAAGGACTTACAACGCATGCACTGACAACCTACATGAAAAATGTCTTTTCTCGTGCAAAGAGAAATTATATTCTTCCTATTTAGGTAATCCTTTAGTCAAGTTATAAATTAAATGGAAAAGCTTCTCACAGAAACTCCCCAAGATGACAGCAAGGATCTTCTCTGATGTACTTCCATAAGCCTTAACAATAATTCAGATTGTAGATAAAATGAACACAAAGATGACAAATTGTAGACAAATGCATAAAAGTATTGAAGGTTTTCAACTTAGGACCTCATCAACAACATCGGTGAATCACAGATTCATGCCAAGCATGCCTCCCATTAACATCACATCTTATCAAGAAAGATATCACGAAAATGGAAGTTAAAATTGTTGAAAAAATAGCAGTCCTAGACACCATTTAACACGTACGTACATTTCCATACTAATTACCCTTGTCTAAAAAGAAGATAGGGTCAGCAGTAGTGCGCAGATAATCTAGAACAAGATAGGGTCAACAGTTGTGAGTAGATACTAGTTCAAACTGGCCCCAAACATATTACCACACAAGTATGTTGTGTATGGCATTTGGCTAAGAACCAAGCTTCATACTCACCATACTCATATTGACCAAGTATTGCGAAATCAATGCTTGTTGTACATGAGCACTGGTGCATATTATTTTTAGCATGTCAAGTATTTTGAGTGGACACTTGTAATCATGAATACTTTTTCCTTACATAAAAAACGAATTCTATTATAGATTTCCATATTGTCAAGTATGTCAAGAACAGGTATCCTATGTTGACTGCCCCTAGTCACCTTACCCATCCAGTATGATTCAAGTATGAATATGTTAAATTATGATATCTAATACCATGCGTTTTTATATAAGAAACGTAATTGAACAAAAATCATTTAAAATTAGGCTAATAGCAAATAAGGATACAAAAAAACTCATAGAAACCATAATAAGCTTTAGCTCTTCCCCTTAAAAGACTAATACACAACAACCCTGCAACTATAATGAACAAAAAATTAAATCCTATGATTAGAACTTAGAAGTAATGTTTTGTTATTCTTTGATGACGTTCAGGTTTACAAAAGACCATGAGAATGCCTTTTACTACATGTACATGAGTTACTCTTGGAGGAAGGTCTATTCTATTTGAGTATGTGTGGCATCAACCACCAAGAAATGTACCATTAAATCCAAATCATTTGTTGAGATGTCAAAGTGGACTCTCTAAAATTAAGCTCATACTAGGAAATAAAATAGATAATGCGTTCCACATATGTTACATCAAAAAAAAACTAGCATGTCACAGATTAAACAAAACTTTCCATTATGTAACATCACAACATGCTAGTATTTGAACCATAAGTGGTCAAGGATCAATCTATCCCTCATTTAATAGTGGTCCCATTATTTTGAAATAAGTGGGACACCACCACATAAATAAAATAAAATAAAAGATGGATAGGTTCTAAGATTGAGATGGGCCTTAATTAATTTTTATGGAGTAGCTTGCCTTGATAGTAACAATGGAAAACAACCCTTCAACAAACCACTATTATTCGTCGACATCCCCTATATTAGTTGAGTTTCTTCAAAAGCCGACCTCCTCATCAACATTCGTATTGTGGATTGTCTATCAAAGATGTAATGTGAACCCCTTGTGTATGACATTAGTTGAATAAATGCCACTTCAATTATTATTGCTCATGTTTATCTATTTTAATGTAATACAATTTTTTTATCATGTGATACAATTCTATGTCATCCTTCCTTCCAACCTTCTATCTTCTTCATCTATATCTAGGAAGGGAAACCCGCAGTTTTACCTAAAACAATTTCCACATCCCGCATGTTGCCTATCTAGAGGAAATATGGTACTTTCCGTTCATGGAGTTGACAAAATCATTGAGAGAAATGACTCAACACTAAGAAAGACATAGTGTCCATAATCTATTTATGGAAAAATGACAGGAAAACCATGGTGTAAAACAAATTTGTCTTTATAACAGTTGAAATACACCAATGTACTAAATTAATGATCTTGGCACTTACGACTTTTGTTTCTTCCTTTTCTCTCTTGGCAAGAATTGTGGGACCCATTGCCTCATCCAACAAAAAATGTGTTTTCTGACCACTTGCTAGCCAAAAGTGTGTGTCCCATATGGTGTACTACCAAGAAAGATTTAAAACAAAATGGGAGTACAACAAAAGTTTGTGATGTGGGTACAGGTCTCAGAAATATTAGTTTCAAAATCTCAAGAAACAGGAAAATGTGGGTATTTAAAAAATAAAAGTATAATAAGAAACAGAAAAACTGACAAAAGAATGGACATTTTTAAAAGAAATTATTGCCATCACTATTTATGAATATCATCATTCAAACACCATGAAAGTTCATATTGCATACACTCCCAAACTGGCCAGTTGCACTCACAAACATGTCCAAATACATTGTTGCAATGCCAAATCAAATCCCAAACTCGTTGCAAACGGCAACAGTCAACGGTAAGAAACAGATGGTCTTTGTAATCTATTTAAGGAAAAATGGCAGGAAAACTATGGTGTAAAACAATTCATCTTTAGAACAGATGAAATCCACCAATGCACTAAATTAATGATTTCAGCACTTATGGCTTTTGTTCCTTCCTTCTCTCTTGGAAGGAGTTGTGGGGCCTGTTGCCTAATGCAACAAAAAATGTGTTTTCTGACATCTTGCTAGCCAAAAGCACTTGTCCCATATGGTGTACTACTGAGAAACTTTTGAAATGACCCAAATCAGATGACACACCCCACTCCCCACCAAAGTTTCTAGCATCACAGTTCCTTGTTCACCAATTAGATTAGTTTATTTGGTAAATGAACATTATAACTTACAAAGCCATACTAACAAGAATTTTTCTTGAATCTCTAAGTGCACGGCATTCTAACCTCAATGTTCTCTCCTATGAAGGCATGTTGTGGTTGCAGGAGCAAGTGTCCAATCATACACAACCAAAGCCTAAATGAAGAGGCTACTCAAAATTTAATTGTCACATAAAATTCATCTGCTAAGATTTTTAATATTGACCTAGCCTTTATGTTCAGCATTTCTTACACAATTCTAATGATGTACTTACCCAGCTGCTCTACCTTAAATGGAATATAGCCAAAGGATTAAAATTGACTTTAAGCTAGCTAAAGATATTTCAGAGTATTTTAGCCTCAATGCAAACAATCACTTTCCTAGATACCCATTGATTTGCAAACCCTAAACGTAGGAGGTTGCAACAAGATCAGTTATCTAGTAAAGCTCTGAATCAAGTGTATCAATTCATGTCAAGGTTACAAATGGACCAAATACTCTGGGAAAAAGACAGAAAATTAATCACTTTTTCCAATCTAATGTATAAATTCAACATCTTGTAGGTGACAATGCATATACATCCAAAACAGATGAAGGAAAAATACGTAGAAAAATATATGGACCTGAAACAGGCTTCTTTAGACTTTCTGTCACACCACAACCAGCCTCGGCGTATTCCAGCTCTTCGTCGCTGTCTTCTTCTGTAGGCTGAGTTATTAGAGATATTTTGGAATACGATGGAACAGTAAAGTTCTGCCCAATAACAACCTGAAAAACAAGTTCTGTCAGAAGCCTAAGTTATTAAATGGGGAACCATTAAATGTTCATACTACATAGTACATGAGTCTACCATTCAGGTTGACCCCAAGAAAAGAATAATTCCATCATATCGGCCCTATAATTCTGAATTAATCAGTCAAATAGATTAACAAACTCAAAAGAAATGGTTTGTAAATGATGTTATTCTGTGAGTATTTCCAGATTGTAACGAACAGGAAGGAGATAGGAAGAGCCATCTTTTTGAATGGATGAATAAACATGAGGAAGCCATTGCTCAAAAAATGTGGATCCTAAATCATGACAACAGGTGGTCCAATTTCAAGAATGGGGAAGATTTAAAGAAAGGCCGGAATACTTGCATAGTGGATAAACTAGGAGAGGAAAAATATAGACAGATTTTCCAAGCATAGCCAAGATTTGACAAACTACATCTATGAACATTTTCGTATACAAGCAAATGCCAAACAATACATCATAGATAGATATTTCCATGTTAATCTGTCTTGTAAAGTTGAACTACAAGAAAGGGTTTCGCTCTCATCACTAGGACTCAGAAATGTGGCAGAGAAAGTGTAATGAAATACAAAATTAGTGTCCACTAATAACCAATGAGGGTTAATGGGACTGTAGAAGTAATACATAGATAACAAAGAAATGGGAGTGCTTCAAGCAAATCCATGACAAAAACAGAGAAAAATATTAGTTTTCCACTCTTGGGTGCTCACCATAAAGTCAACAACGACAAAGCACACCAGTACCACTACCAAGGTTAGCACCAGAGAGAGGTGGACACTAAGAAACCAACCCATGGACTTGCACGTTTCTGTATTCGTAAAGGATTTGGCATGAATGGATACTAAACTAGGCCATCACAAACCACCATGGACATCCAAGGAAGACAAAAGGTAACATAACATAAGATAATTAGTGTCCACAAATGACCAAGTAATTGGTTAATGTGACTAGAGAGTACAATCAATGGCCACTAAATATTGGGAGTATCTGGTTTTTCAGCTCATAGCAATGTCAATCTATAAACAAACAATGATATCTGCAAATTTCATGGTAAACTAGGCATCTAAAGATTTACTATTTTGTCTCTGATTCAGTATTATAATGTTGGCAAATCCAATGATGTCTACGAATATGACGAACAATTTATATTCATAGCTTATGAGAATAGAATCAGAGCTATCTTAGAGAACACTAGCACATGTAGTAGACCGGTATACATTGCAATGGCAATGACCCTGTTTTACAGTTAGAGATAAGATCTCAAAAAACTATTTACATTATTGAGATTCACAAGTGTTTAGCAAAAGAATTGAATTGAACCAAAACCCACCCAAATTATGAAATAAAGAAGGGATCAACAGCAATAGGGAAGCATGATAAGCCCAGCCGTAAAGAGAGATATAAACCCTAGCACAAGATAGATCAAACCAAGAAGAAGAGAGTGAAATGCTTTATGGTGCTCTTATGCTAAATCACTTGTATAAGAATGAATGAATGATCACAATATATTAAAATACAAATTGGAGTTCAATACATATACACAACTAATGAGGCAAGGCAATTTCCCCAAGAAGGGGTTATGGGCAGATTATCACACAAAAAAGCATCTCAAGATTGAAGCCCTAAAATCAATGATAGCTTTGGATAACTAAGAGGGATGCCAATGTCACCACACCTATCCCTCTTATGTTCCTGTTATCACATATACATTTGCAGCTGGGCTACCATGATGCAACATACAGACTTATCTCCTATTCTATTCCGAGCTACTTTTCACATGGAATTTTAGCATGGATCATTACAGCCTCAACCATTTCAGAGCCTTGTTCAGTAGATTTTCCTTGTAAGGACTGAGATTCATTGGTACATGATGCAACATACAGACTTATCTCCTGTTCTATTCTGAGCTACTTTTCACATGGAGTTTTAGCATGGATCATTACAGCCTCAACCATTTCAGAGCCTTGTTCAGCGGATTTTCCTTGTAAGGACTGAGATTGATTGGTCCATTGAGATGATTTCAGTGTTGACCTAGTTCATTTCAGCAGAGTAGCAGATCAGGTGCGGTACACACAGTTACAGAGGGGCTTTATCAGTTGGAGACAGGTATATGCTTCTTTGGTTTGACTTTGCTCTATGATGTATGTCAGACACCTATGATTGTCATGTTAGGATGATTACGGTGACCTATGCTTATATGTACTAAATGCTTGAACTTGTGTTATGATTAATCAAGGGACTTGATCTGAAGACTGTTGCTCATGCCATGCTTGTACAAATAGTAAACCTTAGTACTAGGTTGGTTCCATGTGTCATTTGTCCTCGTCCATCCAATTCATCCATTGCTAAATTTATCCCATGACCTAGATTGTTTGAGACTTGTGAGATTGAAGATCTTTTCCCCATCTTGACCTTTGTGCATGAGATAGACTCCATGTTGTTATGTATCTTTGGCTATGAAGTATGTGACTTGGCTAGTGTGGATGGGTTCACTAGGAAGTTCTCCTTTAGTCCTTAAAACAAGTGCTCCACCAAACAGTGTTGCTAAACACTAAAGCACCGGACCACATAAAAGATATATCTAAAGGATGCAAAAGTATAAATGTTTTAAAAGTAGTCAGTGGCCAAGGGGTTGAGCACTCATTCTTTGTATAATGTAAGGCTCATCTGCCCTCCACAGGGGCAGCAGGGAGAGGCAAACCCGTCGAGGCTATGGACTGCTCGCTAGCAGCAGGTCTAGGCCTTAGTCATTTACTGAAGCCCAGAAGGCTTTCCAAGGCAGGTTGGCTACTATCTTATGTGAAATATGAAATGTATTGAAAAGGTTAATGGTCAAAGGATGAGCACTCACTCTTTGTATAGTGTTCGGTGAAGCGAATAATTATTCGCTTACACAAATAATATTACCAAAAGACTTGGAATATTAAATAAGCCATAATAATATATAAATTGATGATAGAATAGATATGATTATAGATTACAAAGTGAGTGCCATATATATATTAATCGTAAAGGCACTTTGGATACTATCCACAAGAGGATGCGTCATTTTAGAATTGTTTACTAATAACTAATTATTAATTATTAATTATTAATTATTAATTATTAATATCAATATGTATTAATATTAATAATTAATGTTGATTTTAATAGTTATTATTAATTATATAATAGTTATTTAATTATTATTTTATGTTTGTTACATTGCCTTCCCCTTAAGGGAATCTTTGTCCTCAAAGATGTATTGGACATTAATGTCTCATTTATTTTAATATGTCGTCTCGAAATTCTTTCCCTTTTGTATTTGCGACATTTGAGGAGATGAGCCGATACGAATTACGGATTCCCCAAGAAAATTGTCGCATCGTATCTGCTGTGGTCCATCCCAGATCTATTTTTATCGGAGCTCTGAGATCTTTTTGTGGGACAATTCGTCTCAATTGTTGCTTTGTATGTCGATATTTTCGCATGTCCACATAAGTCTTTTGTGAATATTCATTTTGACCCTGTCCTTGGTCAAAATGATGATTATAATTAGGATGTCTATAAGGTGTAGGTGTTGTTTGTTCTTCTTTCTTTTGGACTACGACGAAGACTGTCTTCACTTCCTTGATTTGATTTTTGGATGCATTTTCCTGGATTGTGCTTCTTGGTTCTCCAATAGATTGTTTATGATTCTGAATCTTTTTTATTCTTTCCTCTTGCAATTTTTTTTCAATTTCTAAATCCTTGATCTGATTCTGTAGTTCCTGATTACGATTATTTAGACACTGGTTTTCTTCTTGCTTTTCCAGTATTTTTCCTTCGAAGTCTTCACCAGAGTGTTTCCTTCTTACTACTATTTTTTAATTTTTTTATTTTTGTAATCAGGGTTTTGTTATGATTTCTTAATCTAAAAATTTCTTCAGAACTGTTGGATATTGTTTTATTACTCTTTGCGATCTCCAACTTGTGTTCCTTTTTAGAGTCGCTATTTTGTTGTTGAAGAACTTTTATCTGTTGTCGATATTCGCCAACCACTGATTCTTGATCTTCTACTTTCTGTCGTATGTGCGTCAGTTCTTCATCTCTATCGTTAATGATTTTGTTCAAGCATATTATTTCTGCTTCATAATCAATTATTTCTTTCTTTATATCTTGATTTTTTTGTCTCTGATTGAAATCATTTTCATCTTTTAATTTCTTAATTTGGGCCGACAATTTTTCTATATGATTGTTTTGATCGGAAATTTTTTGTTCCTTGCGCTCTTTTTGCATCCTATGTAATTTAATCAACATTTCCAATTTCGTATTTATGTCTCGTAACTCTTCATTGTCTCTCTGATAACGCTTCAACTTGGCTTCTAATTTCTCTATTTGTACTTGCAAACCAACTTCCATGGTCTTGACTCCTTCGATGATAGATGGTCTTCCTTTGGTTTCTTCTGCGATAGATAGCCTTCGACTTTTTCGACGATAAAGGGATTGGTCTTCTTCGTTAGGTTAAATAACCTTTTTTTCCAAAAATAATTATTATAACTTCTTTTTATAATAATAATTATTAATTAATTAATTAATTAATTAATAATTATATTAATATTTTTATAAACTATATATAGTTTAATATATAGTTTTTTTTTAAATAATAATTAATTATTGTATTAATTATTATATAATAAAATCTTTATTTTCCCTTAAGTTTTGTAAAATGTGAGTAGATTATGTGGTTGCGAGGAATGAGTGTCAAAAAAACTCACTTTCCCTTTACTAGTAATTATTTTGCACTTTTATATTCAAACCCAAACCCACTTATTAAGAAACCATGTGTGGTTTCACTTTTACCCCTTTTTTTTGTTTTACTTTTTTTTTTGGGGGGGGGGGTTACTTTTACCTTTTATTTTTTAAGGACAAGGTCCTATTTTTTAGGGAAGCCCTAGAAGCTTGAATAGTAACTTCGCTCTGATACCACTTGAAGCGAATAATTATTCGCTTACACAAATAATATTACCAAAAGACTTGGAATATTAAATAAACCATAATAATATATAAATTGATGATAAAATAGATATGATTATAGATTACAAAGTGAGTGCCATATATATATTAATCGTAAAGGCACTTTGGATACTATCCATGAAAGGATGTGTCATTTTAGAATTGTTTACTAAAATGACAAATTGGAAAAAAACATGGAAAAATAGCCCATGGACTAAATTTCGCCCCTAAAACTATCCCTGTGCAGTAAACCAAAAACAACCAACACAGAACTGAAAATATGAGTCAATAATAGCAAAATATGGCAAAAAAAGAGCTTTGTTATTATGGGAACAATGTCAACATGCCCTTTATGTTTGGGTGACCATTCACTTGAGCAAAGCTCCGTTACAATATTCTTCACAAAACACTTCATAGCCTTGAAACTTCTTTAAATAGGCTTCAAATGTCCAACACCCGAACTACTTGACATGATCAAAATACAATTCCCAATGTGCCTTAATTAATAAAGAGACACTTTTTACATTGATTGTTGAACACTATCTTATTCGGCATTATAACAAAACTATGACCTTGTACTATGTATGAGTAATTCTTAGAGTATGGCAAGTTCAGGTAGGACCCTAACATGCCCTCCCCGTTCCAAAGAAGTGTTTCCCTCAATGTTGAAGCTGTCAAAATTGCTGTAAAATGTTGGTTAGTTCCCAAGTGGCATCTTTTGGCAGCATTTCTTGCCACTGAATCAAAACATCCTCAATAGTGTGCCCTTGCAATTGTCTTTCCCTAGGAGCCAATACTGCAACCACTTGAATCCAAATGAAGCCTTCCTCATCCAATTCTAGTAAATTGATCTATACTTTGCAATTTGATCCCACCACCTTTTTTAGGCAAGAGACATGAAAGACCGGGTGAATCTTGGATAAGACTAGCAAAACAAGCTTATAAGCAACCTATCCAATATGTTGTAGAATGGTGTAGGGTCTATAGAACTTTGAAGCAAGCTTCTAATGGAGATGGGTTTTGAAAGATGTATGTTTATACAATTGTAGTCGAAAAATCACCTAATCCCCAACTTGAAAGGAGTGTTCATAGTGATGTTGATCGGCTTGTTGATTCATTCTGTTTTGGACAAAAATCAAATTGTCTTTAAGGATGCGAAGAATGTTAACCCTAGTGCGGAGTGCGTCATTCACTGCCTGAACTCATGAAGTACCTAGTATATAGGAAATCATTAACAAGGGTCTATGGCCATACATGGCTTCATTTGGTGTCATCTTTGTAGAACCATGATAAGTGGTATTATACCACTATTTGACCAGAGGGAGCCAGAGTGCCCATTGGTGTGGCTTATCAAATGCAAAGGAGTGCAAGTAGTTTTCGAGGCACTTATTGATCACTTCAGTTTGACAATTTGTTTGCAAGTGGTATGTTGTGCTGGGTGTAAAAGTTGGTGGGAAGACATAGAAATGGGCACATTTGGTTAGACAATCTACTACCACCATAATGATTGTTTTATTGCTTGCCTTAAGAAGCCCCACAATGAAATCCATAGAGATGTTCCTCCTGATATGATTAGGAATGGGGAGTACCTACAAAGCTTTGGTGACTTCATTGTTTCACCCTTCTATCGTTGGCAATATTGCAGGCAACAATGAAGTTATGGATATCTTTTTTCATGTCTTCCAAAAGAAAGAGCGCTTAATTCTTGCATAACTTTTATTAAAACTCGAGTGACATGTGTGGGTGATGAATGTAATTCCACCGAGATTCTTGATTACAACGCAAAATCTAATGTGAGAAAGATGTCCTCCTTATACCTCAAAATATCTTGGTTCCATGCATACTCGAGTGGGGGATTCGAGTCTTCTTGAATTCGTTTGATGAGGTGGAAAACTAAGTCCTAGGCCAACCATTCCTATTGCGCTTCATCTAGTCATCCTAGGACTGCCGAGGATAAGGCGAAGAAGGAACCATGCTCTTCAAATTGCCTAGATAAGGCATCGGCCACCACATTGTCGCGACCCTTCTTATATATGATTTCATAATCATAACCCAATATCTTAGTGACCCATTTCTATTGCTCTAGATAGGAAAGGCGTTGTTCCAAAAAATACTTGAGACTATAACGGTTTGTCTTGATCTGAACATATCGATTGATTAGATAGGGGCGCCATGTCTCAACTGCATGAAGGATAGCCATCATTTGTTTTTCATAGGTGGATTTGCTCAAGTTTCTATCACAGAGTTGCTTACTAGTGAAGGCCAAGGGGTGCCCTTCCTGGGATAAGATGGCTCCATGTCCACGGCCAAAGGCATTGCATTCTAAGATGAATGTCTTACAGAAATCCGACATGGCCAACATAGGCGTAGTACACATGTCCTCTTTTAGGGATCAAAAAGCCTACTCCACTTTGTCATGCTAGGAAAAGGCATTCTTTTTTAGCAATAACGTCAGAGGAGCTGCAATCTTCCCATAGTTCACTGCAAACTTATGTTAATAGCCTGTAAGGCCAAGGAATCCTCTCAAGCTCTTAAGAGTGTTGGGGTTGCGGCCAATTCTTCATAGCTTCCACTTTCTTGGGATCCACCCAAACCTTGTCTTAGCTCACAATATGACCAAAGAATTCAACCTCAGTCACCCCAAAAGCGCACTTGGAGCATTTCTGAAATAATTGTTGGTCCTGTAGTAAGCGCAAAGTATGAGAAACATGTTGGAGGTGGCTTTCCCATGTGGGACTATAGACCAAGATATCATCGAAAAAGACAAACAAAATGGTGGAGGAAGGGGCAAAAAATTTTATTCATGAGACTCTAAAAAGTGGATAAGATATTGCAGAGGCCGAAGGGCATGACCAAGAACACATAATGACCATCACAAGTGCGAAAAGCTATTTTGGGTATATCCACCTCTTTGAAGGTAACTCGAACGAAGGTCGAGTTTGGTTAGGAATTTGGCACAATGCAACTCGTCTAAGAGATCATCAATGACTGGAATAAGAAATTTGTCTTTGATGGTGATTTTTTTGAGATTGAGGACCATTACCACAGGCAAAGAATTAGGGTTGGTGCTAAGACGAATAACACCAGCAAACAACAATTCTTCAATGATCTTTTCAATTTCATTCTTCTGGGAAAAAGGGTGGCGACAAGGACAAATAATGGGGTATTGACTTCCTCGAATTAATGGAATGGCATGTGTAAATTTCCTTAAAACTCAAACTTGAGCAACATAATATATTTTTAATTTTTACTGATAACCACACATGATTTTCTTTACTAGTAATACAACGAAAAATAAATATTAAGAAACATTAACAATAATCATACCAATATAGACACAGTATTTTCGAGTATGGAAACCCCCAGATAAAAGCCAAGATGGGAAAACTAGTGTAGCAGTCAGATATGTAATTTTATTATGAAGATATAGAACAAATACAATCTAGTGGTTCAATACACCCAACTTGGCAAAATAGAACCTCTACAAAATTATTGAGCAAGCCCAGAGAATCAGTACGACCCCCGTGTGCAATTGTACGGCCTCTTGCGTCAGGAGTACGGTCCTTTGCCTCAACAGTATGGAGCAGTACAGTTCCTACGTCAGTTGTACGAAATCCGTACGGCTGATATACGGCCTCCCTCTGATGCGTACGGCCTCCCTCTACGTGATCTCATACAACCCTGTGCTCTCCCTGGTCAATCAGCGAATTCTCGGGGTGAGTATTCCTCTGTCTTCACTAAAAACTTCTCTGTCTAAATTCTTTGTTTGTCTGTGTCTCTCACTATGTGTGTCCTCTCCACCAAATCTTCTTTTAACTTAATGGCCAAGAGAAAACACTAACCCTCACTATGGATCAATGGATGAGATCCTCCGATGAGATCAATGGCCAAGATTAGATTAGCCATCACTTAAATTATTTTCACTTTTCACTTTAGAAAAGCGACTTCATTAAGTCAAAATCAAATTAGATTAATTAATGTATTTTCCTAAGTCCAAACTTAGGAAAATCATATTAATACATTTGGCTTCCTGTTTAATGTCTTCTAGCATGCAAGGACACATGCAATGATAGAAGACCTTCCTTGTTGCCACTTTCTAACACTCCCTTTCAATGAGGAAGGGATTCGGTAGCAGCGCCAACCTGTCTCTAAACTTCACAAAACTGTGTCTACAATGTGCCTCGGTGAAAATGTCTGCCACCTGCTCATCTGTCTGAATGTACTCTAACCGAATGGTTCCTTTCTGTACACAATCTCTCAGGAAGTGGTACCGGATGTCTATGCGTTTGCTCTGGTCATGGAACACAGGATTTTCAAATAGCATAATGCCACTCTGATTGTCACAGTGAACCATGGTAACCTCTAGCTCACATTAGAATAACCCTAAAAGTAACTTCCTCAGCCACATTCCCTCAGATGCAGCCAAGTTGGCTGCCATGTACTCAGCCTCTGTCGAGCTCAATGCAAGTGACTTATGCTTCCTGCCCAGTCAGCATTTGTGAAGCTTGCTAACGATACACTCCCACTGTGCTCATAAACCAAACCATACTCCACTGTACCTCTGATGTAGCAAAGCACGTGCGTTGCAGCTGTCCAATGTACTCTTCGAAGGTCCACCGTGAACTGACTCCAAGAGTTGACTGTAAAACTAATGTTTGGTCGTGTGTTGACCAAATACATGAGCAATCCGATAAGTTGGCGATACAATGTAGGATCAAACCCCTCTAACCCAGATGCATTAATCTTCCTCCAGTTGGAAACTAGAGGTATGGTCATGGGCTTGCAATCCTCCATTCTGAATCTCTTCAAGATATTTACAGCATACTTCCCTTGTCCAATGAAGAAGCACCCATTTCTTTGCCAAACCTCCAAGCCTAGGAAGTAATGTATCAACCCAAGATCTTTCATCTCAAACTCAACTACAAGGTTGGACTTGTAGTAGCCAATCAGCCTCTCATCTCTTGTAAGAAAAAGATCATCTACATACAGTACCAATATGAGAGGCACCTCACGTGACAATAAGTACAGGTTGTGGTCCGCCTCACTCCATTGGAATCCCATCTCCCGTAGATAGTTGTCTATCCTCGAGTACCATGCTCGAGGTGCCAGCTTGAGCCCATAAAGAGCTCTCTGAAACCTGCATACATGTGTCATCCTGCTCTCCACATCAAACCCCTCGGGTTGCTCAATGAACACCTCCTCCTGTATAACTTCATTGAGGAAGGCAGTCTTGACATCCATCTGATGAACTCGCCAACCCATCTATGTTGCTAATGAGGTAATGGTCTGAATAGAAGAATATTTGGCGACAGAGGCAAAGGTTTCCTCGTAGTCAATACCTTCCTTCTGTGAAAACCCCTTAGCCACGATGCACGTCTTGTACTTTTCCACGCTTTCGTCGACTGCGTGCTTTACCTTATAGATCCATCTGGATTCCACCACCCGTTTTCCCTCTAGCCTCGGCACAACTTCCCATACCTGGTTTTTCATGATGGAGTCATACTCCTCAACCATAGCCTCCCACCACACATCATGTTGTGCAGCCTCCTCAAAACGGGAAGGTTCGGAGTTAATCAACTCCAGCATCAATGCCATATAGCAAAGTCTCTCTAGTTGTTTGCTTCGTCTCATGGAGCTCTGTGGAAGACTCACCTGCCTGGAATCATGAACTGTCGACCTAAACCACTTAAGTCGTGGCCTACTGTCAACCTATTGCAGCTATTGGATATCTTGCTCCTGTTGCGGCTCATCCTCCAAGTCAATGACTAAAGGATCCTGTCCACCTGACTCCTTCTGACGATCAGAACCTATGCTCTATGTCTGTACATGTACTTGTACCTCTGGCTCCTCCAACTTGACCCCCGAGTCCTCCGTTAGTTGGTCCTGTGTTGGTAAGTCCATAGATCTCCGCAAAGCTCTGTTCTCATCAAACTGGTAACCCCTTCTCTCCAAAAGGGTCCAACTTCTTCCTAGTGTCAGCATCAATGTGACAATAGCAGACACTCCCAAATATGCGCAAGTGGCTCACATCTAGTCTAGTGCCTGTGAAGAGCTCCTCAGGTGTCTTCCTCCCCAAAGTTGTGTGGGGACACCTATTCTGAATGTAAATTGTTGTCTTGTTTTCCTCGGCCCATAGGAATAGTGGCAATCCCTAATCAAATAGCATGGCCTTAGCTGCTCCTACCAATGTCTGGTTCTTTCTCTCCGCCACTCCATTCTGTTGCGAGGTATGACAAACAATGTACTCCTTCTTGATCCCCTTTGATGAACAATACTCCAAGACTCATTGGAGGTATACTCACCCCCGTTGTCCGTCCTCAATACTCAAATCTTTCTTCATGTCCGGTTCTCTACGAGAGTCTTGAACAACCGAAACCACTCAAAGACCTCTAACTTGGCCTTCAAGAAATAGATCCAGGTCTTCGTGGAATAGTCATCAATGAAAGTGACACAATAATTGTAGCCACTAAACGATTGGGCACTCATGGGTCCACAAACATCCGAATGCACTAAGTCCAAGGTCCCCTTAGACTTGTGCTCACTCTGTGGGAAAGGGTTCCTGACGTTCTTCCCCAACGCACAACCCTTGCAATGGTTAGGCTTCTCCTCCTATACCTAAGGAACTCCAATGACTTCCTGTCTCAAATGCCTCAGTGCTCCATGGTGTAAGTGTGCCATCCTCCTATGCCACAACTCACCCTAACTATTGTTGTTGCTGACTAGAGCCTTTGTAGACTTGAACTGTAGTCTATACACCTTCCTGCTCATGTTCCCAATCACCCAAACCAAACTCTTATCTGACCCCTTGGGCCTGGTGTATACTCTATGCTCTCGGAACTTCACCTGAAATCCCTCGTCCTCCAGGGTGGAAACAGATATGAGGTTCTTGGTCAACCCTGGAACATACAATACGTTAGCAAAACTGAGGGGTTTGCCAGACTCCCACTGAAACGAAATAGTACCAACTTCCTACACCTGATATTGCGCATCATCACCCAGCTCAATGTGGAGATTTAATCCACCCTCCTGCAAGCTCTTGAAGAACCTCTTCTGTCCCGTCATATGACAAGATGCTCCACTATCTACGTACCAAGCGTTGTTGCCTATGGTGCTTTCCATGCAAGTTATCAAACAAAAGTCTTCATCGAAGTTTTTGTTGAACTCCTCCACCTCTGCAGATCTTGCCACCTGAGTATTGTTCTTCTTCTTCCTGTCTGGGCACTGGGAGGCAAAGTGTCCTTGCTTGTGGCAGATAAAACACTTGACCTTGGACATGTCAATGTTCTTCTTACCACCCTACTTTTTCTTAGCCTTACCCTTGCTCTTCCTTGCTAGGGCTAGAGCTTCTTCCACAATCTATGGGGCACTGTTGGATGAACCTAAACCTTGACCCATGCGGGTCTCCTCCTGCACAAAATCATCCCACAATCTCTGTCAGTCAGGGAGCTTCTCCTATAACACCCCGATTTTGACCCCATGATATTAAAATTGTACATGATGTATATATTGTATGAAATCATGGCGAGGAGCTCATGGCCAAGGCCCCGCCATTGATTTGGTGTTTTGTGTATCAGCAATCAAGGTTGATGCCAATGGTTATAGTGCTAAGTCAGGCCCATTATATTTTGAAGTCATCATGTAAATATGCAATTTAAAAAAATACCACTAGTTATGCACTGCAACGTAAGAGATGGGGGCATGATTTCACAAGGAATAGGGAGGGGAATTATCCAAACCCCTGAGCCAATAGGGTGAGACCAGATGTCAATGGGAAAACCCATAAACCCTCAGCTACCTTTTTGTCCTCTGCACTCAATCATTCAATTCTTCTAGAAGAGCAGTTGAGGCAGTTAATGTCTTGGGCAAAGCAAGGCATGGCAGTCGATTTCGTGACTGAGCCAGCCTGCAGTATGAGCAAACCTGCAGCCTGCAGTCTAGGCAAGCTGCATTCTTGCTTCTGAAGCAAGTAAGCACGTGAATGCATGCCTGAGTCATTCATCCCTTATCCCTCAGTTGTCAGAAAGAAGGGGGTTGAGGTTGTTCATTGTGGTGGGTGGTGAATTATGCATTGTTGTTCACTATCCTGAGTCGTGGAAGGGGTTGTCCATTGTTGTTCGTGGTTGTTCAGTGTGGTTCAGTGTGGTTCATTGTCCACAGTCGCAGCGAGAGCTAGCAGAGTATATCTACGCGTTCTGCAGTGTTCCTCTGTGTTACAGAGTGGTCTGAAACCCTGGTCTCTTATGTACAAGTGAAACCCTGTTTTCCTCTGAACTACAGAGTGGTGTGGAACCCTGCTTGTCTGTGTTACAGAGTGGAGCCCTGTGTTGTTGTGTTTCCTTGTGGGTTGTTGTTATGTGTGACCTGGTTTGGGTCTGAATTGTATGCAAGACTTAGGAGTGGAAGAAACGCGAAATGGGCTTGATAAACCTAGTGAAGAGAGGAACCTCACAAAAAGATAAGAGTGGTTGGTGAATCTTCTATGCACATCCTGAAGAGCACTGGAAGGGAAGGTATAGCCCGAGGGACTGTGTAGCAGAGAAGAGGATGCTTCCTTGTGTTGGGTGTGTAGGTATTGTGGATGCCAGGCCAGATAGATCTTGTGGAGGTGTCCCTAGCTCTGTGAATGAGCCACTAGCTTAGTCATTCTACCTTTCCACTACCCTAGCAGCCTGATAAACCCAAACGTAGATTGGCTTGGCTAACAACCTGATAAACCCAATGGTATATTGGCTTGGATGGGCAGCCTGATAAACCCAACGGTGAGTTGCCTTGGCTGTGTCTTGTTGTGCATTTGGCCATGTGTGACCCTTGGTTGGACAGCCTGATAAACCCAACTGTTAGTTAGCTTGGCTGAGTAGCCTAATAAACCCAGCAGTGAGATGACTTGGCTGAGTAGCATGATAAACCCAACTGTAGGTTGACTTGGCTGTGTTTGATGTGTTCTGGCTATGTGTAAGCCTGTTGTTCCCTAGTTCCTTGTGGAAATCATGCCCAGCTCGGGGGTGGCAGTTGTGTTGAGAGATTGATGAACACAACTGGCCTATGGCCGAGTGGAATGTTGCAGCGACATAGCTAGTTGCGGGACAACTTCATCGTCAAGATAAGTATTCTGTTGTATTATTTCTGCAATGTATTTGCTTATGAATGTACCGATTATGTTGAATGCTTATTAAAGATTTAAGTAGAGTTTGTTGTTGTTGAATGTCCCTGCATTTTACATCTACATGTGTTTTTGGTTCCATTGCATTTTGCTTAAGTTCATGGAGGATGGAAGCCTGGTTACAGAGTCAGAATGCATCTGACTTGAGCGTTTCCGCACCCCGAAATCCGCCTGCGGAAGGCAGCAGGTGGGAGGCAGAAAGAAAAGTTGAAACAAGGCAGAATGTTGGTTTTCCGCACCCCAGAATCCGCCTACGGAAGGCGGAAGGCAAAAGCGGAAAAAGAGCCAAAAAATTCTATGGTAAAAGTTGGCGTTCCGCACCCCGAGCCACAATGGAAGGTGGAAGTCCGAGATCGACATAACAGAAAATGGTTAAGGCAAAAAGTTAGATTTTCGCACTCCGAAGTCGGCCCGCAGAAAGCAGAAGGTCGAAAGTCGTAAAGCAGGAAACCGAAGGATAAAGGTAAGGGATTGTTGAGTTTCCGATTCCCGAAGTCCGTAGCAGAAAGGCGGAAGGCATAATACGGAAGGCAGAATGTGGTCAAAGGATTATGTCATGTTTTCAAGTTTCTAATTCCTGAAGTCCACAGTGGAAGGCGGAAGGCGAAATGCGAAAGGCGGAATGTGGTCAAAGGATTCTGTCGTATTTCTAAGTTTCTTATTCCTAAAGTCCGCAGCAGAGGGCGAAAGGCAGAATGTGGTCAAAGGATTCTGTTGTGTTTTCAAGTTTCTGATTCCCGAAGTCCGCAGCGGAGGGCAGAAGGCAAAATATGGTCAAATGATTCAGTCGTACTTTCAAGTTCTGATTCCCGAAGTCCGCAATGGAAGGCAGAAAGCGGAATGCGGAAAGGCATGAAATCACAGTGGCGTTTTGCAGAGTTTCCGCTGCAGCAAGCCGCATTGCGGAAGGCGGAAGGCAAAAGTTAGAAAAGTCAGTTCAGTGGGGAAACGACTTTCCTGGTTGCAGAGTGGATCTGTAAGCTGCGGAACGACTATACAGTGGTTTCTAAGCCTAAGAGTGAATGTTAAAGGATGTACATGACCCATGACTGTGTTTTAAGGGAAAGAAATAATCAATGTTCCACGGAAACTCGCCCCCCAGGGTCGGGGGCTCGCCCCCCTCGCTCCCCACGCCCCGGGGGCTTGGGGGCTCCTCCATAAACGTTTCCTCACGCCCCCAAAAATGCGAAACTTCCGGAAACGCAGGAGGGGGCGCGCCTCCTACCTCTGAACGACGTCCCGCTTGTGGGGGGCGCCCACACGCCCCTCCCCAAAGACGGGGGGCTCCCACACGCCCCCCCACGATTTTTCTTTTTTTAAATTTTTTAAAATTCGAATTCAAAAAAATACAAAAAAAAAAACAAAAACAAAATGCATAAATGAAAACACTAAACCCTAAATTATTCTTACCTACATTATTTCCTCATTTCCGCTGCCGTGAAGCACTGACACTGCCGCGTGAAAGAGTGTTGCCGCGTGAGTGTTTCCTGAGCTCGTGAGACTGCTCAGTGCTGTGAGCCTGTGAGTGAATGGGAGTTTGGCATTCGTGAAGGAGAGGAGAGGAACTCGTGGTCGCCGGTTTGAAGCCTGGAGTGTTGCATTCGTGAAGGAGAGAAGAGGAGCTCGTGGTCGCCAGCTTGAAGCTCATACTGTATCGTGCTCATACTGTGGTCGCCGGAGAGGAGCTCATGCTGTATTAGTCTCAACTTTTTTTATCGTGTTTAATTTAATTTAATGGAAATGTGAATGCAAATTTCTAATGCATGTTCGGGGTGTAATTTTTTATATTTAAATTCTGCCCATGAAGATACAATCTCAACCTTTTTTTATCGTGCTAATTTATTAAAAATAAGCTTATTACTGCTGATTTATAGTGTTTTTTGCCACATATTTTACTCAGAACTGCCCAGATTTATTCTAGGACTGATTTTGACTGCTGTTAGCCTGTTTGGGGTCCAAAAATGTTAAAGAATCCATCCCGAATACATCTTACTGTTGCTGTTTGACCAAGGCTGCTCAGGGCTTCATGCAAAACTACCACCCTCAGGAGATTCTAGTCTTCTTCTTTATCCACCCACCGTAGAGAGCATTGTTTCCTCAAATGACATTTTGGGGGCAGACATTAGTAATAAATACCCTTTCAATGACAAGTTAAAGGACTGATATAACATCACATTTAACATAGTATAGCAGTATTGATAACATTCCTAACAGCAGTATGTTAAGTGCAAGAGACATGTGAATGATGTACATACAACTACTTCCACCTTCAACCACATTTATCATTAACTTTCACACATTAAATATGAGTTCTCAGACTGTATGTATTGCAATTTTCAATAACAGCAGTAGTATATGAGATACCCTTTCAATGACAAGTTAAAGGACTGATATAACATCACATTTAACATAGTATAGCAGTATGATAACAGTCCTAACAGCAGTATGTTAACTTAGTATCCTTCTCTAAATCTGTATTATGTTGAATTTCTGCTCTGTGTTCATCTTCATTAGTTGTTACTCATATAGTTGTTAGTCTCTATTTCTGTTTCAAACTTAGTATTTAAAAATTAAAATGCATGCTATATATTATAATGTATATCATTGATTCAAGTTTTCAATTAGAATTTAGAATGGCTGAGATTTAAATATCAAATTTGAAATATGAATATGAAGGTTGAAAGGACAAATTGTACAATTTGAAAATGTTCATGATGCAGAATCAATAATCAATCAATCATTGAATTGTCACTTGTGTATGTTTGTAACATGCTTGTTAGATTATCATTAAATTGCTAGTTTTAAAATTTTAATTTACATTGTTAGGATTTATGATATTTATTATCTAGCATTTATAATTTTTATTTTTTTTAATTTATATATATAATTTTAATTTTTATGACCTCGACGCCCCCCGCCCCCCTCGAATTTCCCTAAAATTTGGGGGTAGTCTCCACACGCCCCCACCGTGCGTTTCCCCGCTCCCACGCTCCCGCGTCCCGGAAACTTGGGGGAACATTGGAAATAATAAGTTTAAATTAGTATCAGAGCGCCCAGTTGTAGTCGCGTTCCTCCCTTATGTGCTCCTACAGAGGGGCAGGTACGCTATAGTGTAGTATCAGAGGGGCGGGTACGCTATAGTGTAGTATCAGAGGGGAGGGTACGTAACATTGTGGTATCTGAGCTATTGGTTACAACATTGGCCCTAGATGGGCCAAGGGAACAGTTTGCAGAGAGAAAAACTGTAGTGAACAGTCGGTAAGTGGTTTTTAAATTCTGAGATTGTCTAACAGTGTGTTTATAAAACATTTTTGCAGAGTCATAGTGCAGTTGAAAAAGTTGGTTTTTGCTCGACCATGAGAATCAACAGCATGAATGACGCACAGGATCCCTATGAGCACGAGGCAGATGCTATGGGGGAAAACATTCAAGTTGAGTATGCCCGACCTCAGTGGAGAAAAAGTTCACGAAAATCCATGGTGATATGACCTAAGGTCCTCAACCATTCAACCCCCAAAACGATACCAGATCCACCCATTTCAATAGCAAACATATGAGCTTTTAGAGTGTAATCTCCCATTTGGAGTTTGACATTCGCTCATCAGCCACAACATTTCATTGTATCCCCATTAGCTATCAGGATTTGGAAATTGGAAAAGGGGCAGATATGGAAACCGGTGTCTTCCAAGTTTCGCCACACACCTAGGAATGAAATTGAGCGTTGCCACTGTCAATTAGCACGATGGTTTTCTCGTGTTTTATGTAGCCAATCAATTTCAACATCTAAGGAGTGCGAAACCTGGATAAAGCACAAAGGAAAATTTACGGTTGCTCTTCGAAAACTGGCATATCAAGAACATCTTCAACATGCGACAATTGGTCGTCACCTTTAGATTCAGGAAGATATTATATTGCGTTGGCTTCGTGGAACTCAAGGGGAGTGGCTTCGATCAAGAAAATTTTATGTTCTTTACATTTATGTCCTCTAATATATTTGTCATCACAATTATATCAATGGTCGAGGCGTTGTCGCTTAACCATGGCCTCCAGCTTGAGCTTATGGATGCAGAAAGGTGGGGTGGGGGGTTGCTGGGAGGTGGAGCCATGGGAGATACATGTGAGGGGAAAAGGAAGGGTGCTTGGTTTGAGCATTGAGGAACAACTCAACTTCACGAGCTCTATCACAACCTTCCAACCAAGTGGGGAGTCGTTGCCGGAGGATATGTGCACAAATTGCCTCCTTGAGGCCACTAATGAAACATTCTCGAAAAAAAGAATCAGGGAGGCCTTCGTGCGAATGGCCAACTACTCAAATGCTATCATGTAGTCCAAAACGTTGTCTATTTGGTGCAATTTAGTCCATCGGCCTAAATAACGAGTGTCACAATCAAATCGGTCATGAAGGATTTTCACAAATTGACTCCAATGGACATAGCGACGATAAGACTTATGTTACCATCGCCACCACTGCCAGCTAGTGTTGAAAAACTCTTCGAAAAATCACCGGCTTTTTAAAAAATCGTGATTTTTTCCGTAAGGCAAAATCGGCTAGAATAAGTTTCGAGTCGCCATTTTGGTTAAAAATGCTAAAATGGCTAATTTTTGGAAAATTAGCCATTAGTCATTTTGTTATGTACTAACACCTTTCCTCTACCGTATAAACGTTTTGAAACTTTGTTGTATTTGAAGATCAAACTATGCAAGGATAAGCTATACAAAAATTGTATCAATTTATCAAAGATCACAATGGTAATTGAATTACTTTTTTCACTATTAAAGAATTTTTTGAGCAAACATACTTTGAGTGATCATCATAGCACATTGTAGGAAAAAGAGAGCAATGTTTCAAGTGGGATATGAGTTAGGGATAAATGTGGGGCTCATGTGGGAAATTAGATTTAGGAGGAGGGAAAAATACATCTATGATTTATCACCAATACAAAACAAGAAATGCATTTAATGGCTGACAACCAAATCAATAAAATATACCTTTCAAAGATTAGGTTTAAGTCTTAAGATGGAGGGACAAATAAAGAGCATTTATGAAAACCTTGTATAAACCTAATCAATGGAGTAGGGAAAAATATAAAGTATGAATGGAAAATAGAATAAATTGTGAAGTAAAGATATAATGAAGACGAGAAACAAGTACTAAGTAAAAAGGAAACTTAGGAAGAGGGTATTAATATTAGATAGCTAGCTGCTAGTTTTCCTCAGATACATTTATATATGTGATGTCATTTTGTATTGGTTATCCACTTTTGAGTCCTTGATTGGACAACTATGATGTTTTAGGATTCAGTATAGACTTTGATGTATCATTTTATATTTGGAATGACTACATGATGATGATATATATCAATGCTTTCTCCATATTTATGTTCCAATGTGTTTATCTAATGTTATTGATGCTTTATATGTTTAAAATTCTAAAAAATATGAATGAATTTGTATTTTTTAATGTATGTTGGTTTTTCTTGATTTTTTTGTCAATGTTGCCGAGAAGTTGTATTCAAGACCCTTGCCGACCTTTTGTCACTGCCGACTTTTTCAACATTGTTGCCAGCATTCATAATCTAAATATAAGACCCTAATTTTCAACTTTTGGAGATCATCTTTGATGCCATGGAGTGAAAAATATTGTTCCATTCAAGTCAGCCAACCTGATGGGTCGAAGCCATCAAATTTGCACATGAATCTTCGGAAAATAATGCCATGGAGTTCTTTCTTCAAAGGAAGGAGACTGGTATTTCGAGAATAGAGAGTGAGAGCCTTGGTCTTGAGTGGCCACAGCTTCATGATTGGGGGTTTCCCAAGTGGGAACATATCCACAATGTTGGGCAATAGCAATTAGCAGGAAATGGTTGTTTAAATGCTTATTTTCTTATTCAGTCATCCACTAGGTGAGTTGGCGCACGTCCTGGGTGAGTTTGCCCACATCAAAGGCAAGGGTTTGAGGGTCACGAGACTAAGTGGAAGGTTTCGGATAGGAATGGGGAGGAGTTCTATTCGATATTCTCCATGTTGGCCTGGTGGTGGGTGTGTACCATGGGAGCAAAAAAGGAGGAAGTGCAAAAGGAAATGGGTAGGGTCTACAAAACAAGGTTGTGGGAGACATATATTAAAATGACCAATACGAAGCAAGGAGTCTGTGGAAGTAGGCTACAAATAAGGGTTTATGGGACTCCCGAAAAAGGTTGACTCGTGAGAAATATATATCAAAATGATCAACAAGATGCAAGGATTCCATGTTGATAATTATAGCTCAAACAAGAGCTTCTACATATGTTAGGTGGCAAGCATCCAGAAGTTGTCCATTTACTCTCTAGGTACTTGCTTCATTATTAAGTTACCTTAATATCTCTTTCTTAAGTTTAACCTAGGAAAAGCAAATTATTAACTTAATGTAGGCTAATGACTAAAAAGTCAACTTAAGATTAAGTCACAACGGTTGATCTTAAATGAGGCTCAAGATCTAATCTTGGCCATCCATCACTTTGGAGATTGGGGGTTAGGGTTTTGGTCATTAAAATGCTATAACCAAAAGCCTAAGGAGAGGAGAAAGACACAAGATCATTAGATCACTCTGAGAGACAAATTTTCTGAAGAAAAGTGTGAGACTCAGTGGTTGAGGAGAAGAGAGAAGATCTAGAGTAGGTGAGAAAGGTTGATCTCACAAAGGGTTGATTTGTGCAGTGACACAGAGGGACAAAAGACTAATACAGGGGTTGTAAAAAGTGACATAGGGTCATACAAAGTGACATTGGGATCAACCAGTCCTTATCGAGTTGACATACCAATCCTAGACAGAGCTGCCACACCGCTACAATAGGAAACCACATCATCATCATCAGTCCCTCTTATGAAGGAGGTCCTTTCGAACTACACCAAGCTTGTCTCGAAAGTATTCAAAATTTATTCGTGATAGAGGCTTAGTCAACATATCAGCAACGTGTTCTTTATCACGTGTTCTTCATCATTCTTCTCTTGTAGGTGATTGCACACGATCCTTCCTACAAGTCGAATTCGATTGCACGATTAGAAACATTTCATAATGTTCAAAACATATTCATAATGACAATTTCTTATGCATAAAGACAAATGCAACTATCTTATCCAATGCTACAACATTCATCCATATCTCATATACATACGGTAGCTTTCTAGATGCATGCCATCTCTAGCAAAACATTATTAATAGTGTGCACTACTCCCAACATGTCAGCAAAAAGGTTTCATTCTAGACGAGTAGCAATGGAATATTGTACAGCACCATAGGCCACTTGAGGACAAGGATCCTTGAAAGAAAGACAAGCACAACCACTCAAAAGAACACAAAGATTTATCTTGGGAGACCCTCGTGGAGGAGAAAACCCAGCAAAACTTCTTCGATATAGAATTCGACCAAGTACAGTGTAAGATCCCAAGGACTCCCTTTCCGCAAATTGCTCCTCTCTCTCTCTCTCTCTCTCTCTTACGCAATTGCTCGAGTGAGAAGTGTGTACAAATGAGGGAGGCATCTCACCTATTTATACTGATCAAGTGAGTGACTCAATTACCTAACTAGGTCGGCTAGGTTCTCTAATTGGGGCCGACCTACCTAGGAAGACTCAAAATAACATTTATATAATACTTTTGTGGGTACTATTGCCCCGACTTACAACTGAGGTTTTACCTCATGACCAATTACATCAAGGACATCTCTGAACAGAGGAATAACATCTCCAAAGGAGGAATACAATAAAAGTACAATATAATATATTTCGAAGTTACATTTCTTTCATCAAGAGAGAATTTCAATTCACTTAAGCAAAGATCCATTACAATATTCGTCACAAAACCCTTCAGTCTTGAAACTTCTTTAAATAGACTTCAAATGATCAAAACCCTAACTAATTGACATGGTCAAAATACAATTTCCTAATGGGTCTTGTTATCACATATATTGTAGTTGGGCTACCATGGTGCAGCATGTGGCATGCAGATTGTTCTCATTATTTTTCATGAGCCATACATATTGATGAGGATACAGCATGGATCATTTTTGTGACATGAACCATTCAAAGCCTTTGTTCAGCAACCGATACAGAGTATTTCCTTTCCAAGACTAAGATCTCTTCGTCCTTTGAGATGACTTCAGTGGTGACCTAGTTCGTTCGAGTAGAGTAGCAGATATGGTACACTGTTCACATATGGGCATATCAGGTAGAGGCATGTATATGGTGAGATCAGCTATATGGCTCCTTGGTAGGATTTTGTCCTCTGATGTATACTAACACCTTGGACTTGTTATGTTATGATGATTATGGTGGCCTATGCTTATATTACATGTTGTACCAATGCTTAAACTTGTGTTGAGAGTGATTAAAGAATTTGATGTTGAAGATTGTTTCTTATGCCATGCTTTACACAACTTTTAAACATTAGTGCTATGTTGGTTCCATATATCACTTGTCCCCATCCATCCAGCTCATCCATAGTTGATTTTTTCCATGACCCATGTTTGATTGAGACATGTGAGATTGAAAATCCTTTTCCCCATCTTGACCCCTATGCATGATAGACTCCATGTTTTTCTGTGTCTCTGGCTATGAAGTATGTGGCTCGGTCAGTGTGGCCAAGTTCTTAGTCCTCAAAACAAGTGCTCCACCAAATAGTGTCTTTAGACATTAAAGCATCGAAATGCATAAATGATATATCTAAATGATGCAAAAGCATAAATGTTATAAATTAGTCAGTGGCCAAAGGATGAGCACTCATCCATTGTATGATGTAAGGCTCAGTTGCCCCCACAAGGGCAACAGAGTGAGGCAAACATGTCGAAGCTATGGATGCTTGCTAGCAGCGGGGCTAGGCCTTAGTCATTTTCTAGAGCCTAGAAGGATTTCCAAGGCACCTGCCTTTGTATGCTGGCTATTATCTTGTGTTAAAGTTAAATGTTGTTTGAAAGGACAATGGTCAAATGATGAGCACTCATCAATTGTATAATGTTCGGCTCATTTGCCCCTACATGGCACCAGGGTGAGGGCTTATTTGTCATTTCTAGAAGTCTGGAAGGCTTTCCAGGACACCTGCCTTTGGAGGTTGACTAGTGTTGCAAAGTGCTAAATCTTTTAATCAAAAAGATGTTAGAGCTTGAAGGAAACAAACCCAAGTACTTTATCCATTTGTTAGACACCACCATCCCCTATCGTTATGTATCATGCATATGTCATTATGGTTGTGTGTATTTGTCATCATTCGGAGAGATCACATGGTCAATCAACTAGAGGTCATCGCCCTTTTTCCTTAGCCTTGTTTTCCATCCTCACCCAACACTAGCAAATTGATTAAACTTTGTAAGTATGGCATATACAAGAGACTTCCAAAGGATTCAATGATTACTCAAAGACACAGGTATATCTTATTTATTGTTGTTGTTATTTATTATTGTCACCATGATTCTGAATGGCATAATTTAAGTTGGGTTTTAATATACATCTGGGAGCAGTTCTTACCTTGGATGCATGCAGGTTCAGCTTAGTTCATCATCTCACCTTCAGTGTGGGTATTTTGAGCTGGTCAACCCAATTGACCAAGTCAAACACTGTTCCTGAGGCGGTGGCTAAAAAACTGGCAATGCTCATATTTGCTCCATACATGCCCAAGACCAATACTGTGGCTTCAGTTTTCAGAGTTTGGCCACAAATCTCATGATCATTGACTATTATCATTTTATTATTGGTCAGATCATATTTTTTATTACACATTTTAGTTATTATTATTCTCCTAGGGCGCCACAGTGCTCCAGGGGGTGTGAGTAGTCACTTGTACCATTCTACTATGTCTTCAGACACCTTTGTGCAGTCAGTTTTCCCCAGTTCTTAGCCTGAAAGAAGTTATGATGATTTTTATTATTTTCAAAGGATGTACCACCTAAAAATGAACTAGGAAATCACTAAAGAAATCGATTTGGCTTGTGTGGTCAAGGACATGGCAGGGGAATGCTTCCAAATGATTTATTATGGCTCTCCGGACATATCTACACCTGTTTCACCCAGTTTAATGTTCTAGATTATTTTTTTGGCTCTGTTAGGGAGGACATCCCCCATAGGGTGAAATTGGTTAAAATGGCCAAAATAAAAGTGTGTACATCAAGTTGTATCGTTAGAAATATGTATGGCCCTCTAATGACCACCCCATGCCCCCTAAGTGTTAAACTTGCAAAAATAATGATTTGTCATGTTGTAAAAATGGGCTTTTTGAGGTAATTCGCCCCCCTCAATTTTATTGATCCATGTAAAAATAAAAGATGTAATCTCCACCATTGATGATGTTTTAATCTCAGCCGTTGGATGAAAAAGTAAGATAAGGTTTGTGTCGCTCAAAAGCTATATAAAGAAGAGACCCCTCTCATTGTATCCCATCGAGAATTTGGCTCTTTGTTGGACATAATAATAGAAGATCTTTTGGCTTACTTGTGAAATCTCAGAGGTGTTCATGACTCTTGTGTTTCTACGTCTCTTTGGGTACTGAATATTTATCTTTTATTTTCTCAGCATATATTTGTTGTGATCTTATTTTTGCAGGAGGGTGCACTTGGTAGAGGATGATTTAGAGGGGCGTCTATCTTTCTCTCTCTAAGACGTCTCAAGGGGGTTTACTTATCGATTTTGCTTAGCATTTGATTCGTCTCTCCTTTTGATTTCTTTTGCAAACATTTTCTTCCTTCTTGCATTCAAATCAAGCACGATTTTAATTTTACTTATTGTGTTTGTTTGTCTTTGGCAAGAGGGGCACACTTGGCAAACCGGTTCTTCAACAGGGGATAAAAATAATCATCCAAATTGACAATATTGGACAAAGGGCAACATCTCATGGCATCTCTCATTTCCTGGTAAGTTAAAATTTCTCCCATCTTTTATTTTCAGTAATTCCTTTCTTGGTCATAATAAAAACAATAAAAACCCTAACTTTAAAACCCTCATTTCATAGATTCATAGGTTCTTGTTTGCGGCGAGCTATAATATTTAAAACCCACTTTAGAAATAATTTAAAACCTCTTGATCTAAATTTTCACGGCCATCGAACTCCATTTTCCCACTCAACACACTAGCCTATCCTCTGGGGGAGGATGCCCTCCTTGGGAGAAGTGGGTATCTCTCAATCCGCGAATTGGGTTTGATAAAATCACTTCCATTCGACTCATCTTGCATCTAGCAAATAATTCCTGTGTCCAATTTCACTTAATTTCACCTAACTACCCTTAGATATGATTTTCATGCTTAAAACCCTAGGGTAATTTAGGGCTTTTTATGTGGACACTCTTATCCTCTTAGTAACTATTTAGATCTCTAATTATTAATTAACCTTATTACAAAGAGATTCAATCAAGATACCTAGCTTAATTCACATAAATCACTCATCTTTTAGGTTATCTTGGTCATAGGGACGTCCCCTATGCTTGGTCTTTCACCTAGTCTGAAGTGTCAGTAGCTTTGGCCGATGTGACAATTGATTTATTCAGAGGTTTTAGCTTCCGTAGTTCACAACTTTAGTTTCCTTTCCCCTATGCCATCTTGGATAGGATCACCTTACGAGGCAACTAGAAGAATTGTGATAAGAGGTCTTAATTAATGCAAAGAACCTTTTTACATTGATTGTTGAACACTACCTTATTTAGCCTTATTACAAAGTTATGGCCTTGTAATTCTTAGAGCGAGGTGAGTTGGAGTAGGACCCTAATACAAAATCCTTCTTAAAGTCTACAAAACAATAAAATGCTTTGGAAGACTATTGCCTCATCTCCTCAATAATAACCCAAAGTGTAAAAATGTGGTTTAGGGCTTGTTCATTGTTCTTGAACCCTAGTTTCCCTATAGCCATGAGTTTGTTCCTCTCAAAATGCTTTGATGCCACCTATTCAAGGCAATGGAATAAAACTGGCATAGGTGTACCTAATCATGACAGCCATTAATTGTTTAGATCAGAGTTAGTGACAATATGTTGTGGCCATGAAGGGGGTAAACACTTCCAAACAACCATTTTAAAGAGATTGGTGATGTGAGATGTAAGAGAATCTATACCATGCTTGAGAAATTCAACATAGAAGCCTTCTTTATTAACTGGTCAGTTAGATCAAATAGCCCTAATAGCCCTCTTAATGTCTCCCAGCTAAAAAAAGGTGGCATGAGGTGGAGGTTTAGGAGGCAACAACCAAGGGTTGAGTTGGCAAGTAATAGACCGATGTAACATGTAAAATTCAATAGTGGTAGCCAGTGGCAAACAAAAGGCAGGAGTTTTGTGAAGTAAAATGCCCAAAAATATCGTCTCCTTCAAACAAGAAAGTTGTGTTTCTCGTGTCAAATAAGACAACAATATTCCCATCGAGCAAATGGGATGAAAAGAGGGGTCATGAGATATTTATGCATGATCTTACAAACAGCATCAAACCAGTGGTTCATGGCGCAAGTACCATGCACGTAAAAAGACTTGTCATGATGGGTCATATGGGGATAGGATTCGAGGCATGCATCCCAAAGAATTTCATGCTGGTGTGAAAATGTCCATTATTCTCAGTTTTAACCTATTGCTCCATGTGTATTCTCCTTGTATCAGTGCACAATGTGATGACCAAATTTTGCAGCAGCAATAGACTTGATGCAGCATTCACAGATTCCTCGCCTCGGTCCCTGTGCACAGCAGTGAGAACAGTAGAGTGAAGGGCAGTAGAAAATTTTTCTTGGAGAGCATGCAGAATAAGTAGAGAATGGTAAAGGCCCAAGGGCACATGCATGTCTGCAGCATGCATGCACTAGCCTTAAACAATTTCTAGTTTTAATTATTTCTGGAAATAGAGAGATATTTCCTTGTTTTAGTTTAGCTTTTCCAGATTTAGCTAAATCGCACGAATTACAGACTTTTCCAGATTTAACTAAAGCACATGAATTAGAGGCTTTTTCATAATTCAAATGGAGCAGATCCCTAGGAGTGAAGTGCTTGCTTTTACGCATGCATTATCTCCTAGTGGGCATTCTATTCCAAGAAATTTACTCATTCAAGGAAGATGCACTATTCTAGGCATGGTTAGGATTTGGCATGGTCAACCTCGGGCCTTAGTTAGACTGCTGACATGCATTGTACATCCTCGTCTCTCCTATTCTATGGAGAGCATACAACTGAGATATGTTGTATAAATTTTGGCAAGTGAGGCATTACATAATTGTATGTTTTGGAGTTAAGACAGAGTCAGATTGAACTTTGCAGATCTGTGTGCTGTGAGCGATTACATAATTTTCTGTTTTGGAGTTAAGACAGAGTAAGAATGAGCGTTGCAGATCTGTGTGCTGCTTGTCATAATTTTCAGTTTGATGTGTTTTTAGAACTAGCATTCCTTTACTTGTGGTTATAAAGGTTATCAGTTTTCAGTTAGTAGGGTTTGTTTAGGGGTGCAGGTCTGCTTACCATGTTCTGAAAATTTAACCATGTTTGTTAATCTTGCCTTGGTGGAAATTTATGTAGACAAGTGCTGATAGTTCCTAATCCTGTCTTAAGTGCTCATCAATAAAATTGTTTAACAGTTGGCGGTCCTCATTAATGAGGTAATCATGCCCTGAATAGTGCTTTACCATTTCTTTACCAGTAAACTAAGAAGAGAAATGAGTGCTATCAGTCTTAAATTTTTCAGGGACTGTATTTATCCTGTCAAAAAGTGTTCAAATTCTGGCATGTGCGACAAAAATTATGGCCAAATGCATATTACAGAAAAAGCTAAAAGACATGCTAGAGACTTGTCTCAAGTTTCCAACACAAACAAAAACAAAACATGAGCTCATTACTCTAAAATATAATTTACCAGTTACAGGACTGTTTAAATTTCTTCTAAATCCTCAAAATATATGCAGAAATGGTCAATTGGCATAAACACTTCAAAATATATTTGTGATCTTACGTTGAAAGATAAGATAACACCAGGTTCTAGTACAGCGCCTTCCTTAAGAACAGCCCCATCACAAACAATGGCATATTTCAGACTTGCATTGTCCTGAATTGTCACATTATTCCAAATGTAACAACCTTGTATAAGAACATTGGCACCAATAGTGCACCCTTGCCCAATAACAGAGTCAGTGATAGTGCAACAATCACCAATGCGTGTACCCTCTCCAAGAAGAGTTGTTCCACCAATTGTTGCAGAGCGTGAATGAACCACACCTGGAAAATATATCATGTATCAAGTCATTGTGGAGAAGTGAGCCATTGCAATGAAGTTTGAATTCAACAATGAGATAAAAGTAAATACATATCATTTTATGAAGCCTTCAATCAGATAATCATGTTCCTTTTTAGATTAGAACTTCAAAGGTGATTTTACCGATCAATTGTAAAAAAGATTATCGTAGCATTTGAAAATAATATATTTTGGACATATTTCATGAGAAACATGTACTTTTTCTGGAGTAATAGCCTTGAAATGGGAAGAACATAATCATAAGGTGTACTGTTAAGACTCTCGAGTCTCAACCCTTTTAGTACAATGAATTTTCAGATGTGATAGATAAGGTATATTTTGAAATATATAAACAATAGTTGTAAAGGTACATAGGATTAAATTCTTCAGCATCGATGATAATATTGTTACCATGCAAGTAATCTAGATCCTAGACAAAATTCAACGTAGTTGTATCCTAAGCAGACAAGACACATGACACATTCGTCATTTTGTCCAATGTTTTAAAACCCGGAACCAGGAGTAAAACCAGTCGAGGGTCAACTTGGACCGGAACCGGTAATGAACCGGAAAGGTTTGATTTCAATGACTCGGACTATTAAAAATACAAATAAATTACAATTTTAATGAAAAATAATAATTTCTTAACTCATCTACTTTATGGTATAAAAAAATTAAAGTTTGAAGATTATTTTATTATGAAGGCCCAAAAGATTAAAGTTTAAACATTATTTTTTTATGAAGGCCCCCCTATGATATGAAGGTAACAAATGAGTTGAAAAAAGGTATACATATTTTAGAAAGGGCCGCCCAATATCTACTTTTGGAGATTACATATTATTCAATGTATGGGGATATGTATGGAAAAGTTCTACTTCTTATATGAAAGATCATCATGTTACAATACAACTTACACAAGCCTGTAGCCTGCTACCTGTCAACCACTACAGTGCTCAACTCCTCAGGAAGCGGCCTCCCCAACATCGAATGAGTGAACTCTACAACCGGCGGCAAGAGATGAATAGGTTATTTTTAGTTAAATATTTTAAACATGGACATTTTCTTTGTCGGACCCACGGAGGAGAATAGCTTTAATCCGGAAGGCTGTGAGGCCAACTGACCAAACCTAACAGCCAAGACGGTTTGTTCTGGTGCTTTTCCTCCACCATTGCAGGGACGAATGGATACTTTTGCGATATTTGAACCCTAGTGGGGACTAAGACAATACCACTTTCACCAACTTAGTTAACCTCTAGTGGCTAACACATTTCCATTAATATTAACCTAAATAATATTTTATTACATTTTCCTAGAATTAGACTATACAAAAGTAATTCTCTCAAATGAGCACAAAAATTAACTTGGTACTAAAACTGCTACTAGAAATAAAATAAAAAATATTTCTGGCGCTAATTGCAAATTTTTCTCATTCTCCCAACCCGGTTTCAACCAACCATTTTCATCATAGTTTAATGCCCAACCCAATTTACTCTCAACTGCAAATTAAGTCATTTCTCATTAACAATTTATGACTGAAACACAAGAAGAATGTTTGCTACCTTTAATGAGCAGCAATTATAAACACATTCACACATAAAAAATCAGACTCAGAAATTATTGGTCAAATGACCCAAGCAAAACCCCAACCTCCGGGGAAAACCTATTCTAGAATGAGAGAATTTTATTTTCTGCAATAAAATGAAAGTACAGCAAAAACAGAGAAACTTATCTCAACCACTGTGCTCAGCAAATTGGCTGAATTCAGAAATTTTACAGTCAAAATTTCTGCTAACTCGCTGCGTCGAAAACCATACCAAACTGACTATATGGACTGCCTTGATTTCTGTGCCCACTGCGGTACTTAACGGACTGTACGGACTGCCTCGATTTGCATGCCCACTGTACAGACTGCCTCGATTTTGTGCCCAAAATTTGCCTCGAGATGTTTGATGTACGAAAAAAAATTCAGTGCTGCTGTATGGTCTTGGGAATTGTGCCCTCTGCTCTTCTCTCTCTTCCTCCAAAATTTTTCCTTCTGTGCTCTCCAACTCTCATGGAAAAATTCAGAATAAGACTCTAAAGCCTTCCCTTGCCTTTTTGGTGTCTAAGTGAGGAAGCCGAATGGTCATCTAATCCAAGGGCCCAAAATGAATTAGATGGATGGATGAGATTAAATGCACTTTTAGTCCTCTCCAAAATTAATTTCACTCACCTCACTTAAATTTATCAAAAAGTCACTTTATTCTCTAAAGTGAAAATTAAAACGCATCTCAAGTTATTAATTGCAACGGTCACTTTAATTTTCCCCTTTTTATGACTTAGGCAAAAGTCACTAGGGGAACACTTTCCTAGGTACAAAAATCAACACTAATCATTTCCTCCCTGGATAAATTATGGCAATCCTTCATCATAGGAAGCCATCTATCCAAGATCTTAACAAAAACACTTCACTGAGACTGAGGATCATTTTAGTTTTAGATGCCCCATCCAGTATGAGATTTGTGACAGCTTTCTTTGCTTGTTCAAAAAGTTAAGAGGCTCGCTAAGGATCTTGATGCAGTGCAATTGGAGAGATGTCTTGCCTTGTTCATTTAGGTAGCCTTTTATCATAAATAAAATATTCTTAGACATAAATCTAACAATATTTGTTGACAAGACTCAAAAGTCGATTTCATCTTACAGCCAATTTCAGAAGATAAACAGTAAACGACAAATTGAAAATGTTACTTCCATGAGGGTTGTTCAATAGTGGTTTCTAGGGCCTCATCCAACAAGAAATCATAACATGATCTCTCTTTTCCACTATTCAGCCTAGAATGTTCAAGGTGATTTTCCACAACTTTTACATTAGCATGGCATTTTGTCCTCCATTACCTCTACATCTTCATTTTTTTTCTTTTTTCTTTTCTCAATTCCCTCGTGGATTTGTTTTACTCTATTTTCTTCTCTCTTTCTCTTTCTTCTCTTTTCTCCAAGCATTTAGCTTGGAGGTGCAATACGCACCCACCTCCCCTCCTTTCTTCATCTTATTATGATAAATTCTGTCCAATCCCATTGACCTTTCAGGTCATACTTGGATGACAACAAGCACCAAAATTCGTTGGGTTTCAAAATTCTCAGGTTTGTAGGTCATGGGCATCTAAAGTCTAATTCATCAACCTAGAACTGCATTTTGTTTATGATCTTCATACTCCTTTTTGTCTGCAATTTTGTGCCCCCTCCCAATTGAAATTTCTTTGTATTTTATCGCTCCTTCCATCTGTTATAACTTTCTATGCATGTGTCATCCCCTCTTTGACAGGATTGCAATAGATTATTGAGAGCCTTCCATCAAATTTCAAAGACTTCTATTGTTCCCTCTCAAGCATATCCCATATGTTCAAAGAGGCTAGCTTGTACTCTCACGAGGCTACAAGGGACCTCTTGTTTGATATGTACTCCCACCATGAAGATCAAGCAGATGAAAATGGAAAAAGAAAATCCTCAAAAGTAACAAGATTTTCAAATCTCAACATGGAGGCCCATAGCCCTACAGCTACGCGTTCAATACTCCACCCCATATGGGCAAAGCAAATCAACTCCCTAATGATAACAATGGATGAGTTCAAGAAAAACAATAAGCCTTAAAGAATATCAAAGAAAGACTAGAAAGGTGGAAATAGAGAATAATAGATGACAACAATGTCATATAGTTGGTAGAGCACTGAAAAAAAAATAGAAAAGAAACCACTGAACATAAAAGATGTTGAAGCAAAGGCAAGAGATGGGAAATGGAACTATGACTTAGAGTTGTTGAAAAATAACAAGGAAGTGTTTGTTCACCTTGTGATGCCTTGGGGTGGACAGGAACACTTAAAGTTGTGATCCCTAGTACTTTATGAAGTGTGAAGCACTTTATTTTTATAAAGTCACTTTATAAAGTGAGTTTGAGTGTTTTAAATTTAAAAATTTACTTTACGAGAATTGAAAAGGTGGGTGAATAATTAATATCTCATTTAATATTAAAAGTGAGTTAAAGACTTTTAATGAGAAAAGTGAGATTTAATGAGGGCCGTAGATCTCATCTAGTTATGTTTTCATATTAGCCATTGATCTTGAAGAGGGTGGTTACCCAAACAAAAAGCTACGGAAAGGCATTTGAGAGATTCATTGTTACCATGAGTTTTGGAAAAATAAGAGAAAGAAGGTGAGAGAAAAGAGAAGTCGAACCCTTGAGAGAGAGGGGCGGATTTTTGCCCAAAATCGAGAAGATTGAGTGGCACGAATCCCAAGGAGAAAGGACACAAACTTCAAGACAAAGTTCAGACATTAAAAGCTGGGCACGATTTTCAAAAATATTGCTGCAATTAATGAAGTCCGTAAAGCAATAAATTGAGGCCATACAGGCATGTTTTTCAAGGAAGCAGGTGCAGAATTTATTGCAGATTGTACACACTGAAATCAAGGAAAAACAGCAGCACAGAAATCGAGGACACAATACATACTGTTCACACGTACGGGTCACTGGGTCAGTACAGGTCTGAATTTGGCACATTTTTCGAGACAGCCATACAGCAGTTTGTTAGTAGGATGTTGGCACGTTTTTCGAGGCAGAAAAGAGATAAGTACTGCTGTTATAAAAGTTTGTAATTTGTCTCTGAAAAATAATAAAATTCTCTCACTCAAACAGGTTTTCCCTTCGGGGTTTTATCCTGGACCATATTGGTTAAAATACTGAGTCAAATTTCATGTGCATGTTGGCTGTCGTAATTTTCTGAGTGAAAAAGTAGGCTGACATTAAATTTCTTGGTTGTTTTATGTTGAAAAAATTCCAGTGTTTCAAGGGAAAGTTAAAATTTGTATATGTAATGAGATTTTACATGTTGGGATTTGGGCATTAAACTTCATGCAGCAAAACTAAACTTGAAACCGGGTAGGGTTTTCAAAAATTTCAAGAAGTTCTGGCAGAATTGAAATTACAAGTGACAAAAGAAAAAGAGGTAAACCGTAAAACTAGAAATTAAAGAGCACGTCAAAACTTCCAAGACAGGCAAAAATATAGGCACTTGACAAGGAGCTGATGTGGAGAAAGTCGTGATGACTAAAGATGTTACAATCATAATCTAGGAGCAAGAAAGACGAAATAGGGCCAAGAACATCATTTTGAAGGGGATTAAGAAAAGAGTCAAGTACAAAGACACCACAAAAGTAGCAATTAGCTTCTTAAAAACAATAGGCTGGCCACTGGATAGCCATGATACAATGAACTAAAAGAGTGGGAAAGGTGCACAAGCTAGGAGGGAAACACTGTTGAAGGTAATCCTTTGGATTGTATGAGACAAGGCCAAAATATTAACAAGAAAATTGCAATTATGAGGAGCGAAGTGGATTTTAAATAACGATCTTACCCCGCTACAACAAGACAAGAAGAAACGAATGGACCATAGTTGATGCAAGAGCAAGAGGCAGGAAGGCAATGCTATGTAATGACAAAGCCAAGATGGAGTGGTCAAAAGCACAAACAAAAAATAACAAAATATGGCCTTTGTGACCCAAGAAATGTTAAAAAGGATATGAAACACTAGATGGTATCCATGGAGAAGGGATCACACTCTAGGGCTAATATCTAGAGGGAAAGAAATAATAGCCCTAGTTAAAACACATCAGCATGATAGATGTAGAATTAAAAACATAAATAGCTACAAAAGATGGTATCTAGTATCTACTAAACCAAATATCCTACAATCACAAAGGACATGGAGGAATAATTTGCCCAATAAAAGAGGAATGGTTGCTAATTTAATCTTGACTCGTAAAAATGTAATTAAGATGACTTTGATTTAGTCATTAATGGTTTTACCTTTGGTAGTTTACAGGCCCATGGTAATGGGAATCCCATGGTATTAGTATGTAATGAAGACTATTCAAAGGCTTGAAGAACTCCATTATAAAATGCCTAATGCGGTTGATGGTTGCCAGATTGGCCATCGCTTGGTAGGATTGACCAAGGGTAATGAAAGATATCTTTTGAAGGCTAGTTTTCTCGATAAAAGGATTCTAGGGTAAATATTGGCCATTATTGTGTGTGTGTATATTTATGTGCTTCATATTTATTTTTATTTATCTTATGGTGCTTCATTAATCTTAATATGGTATCAGAGCCATGTTTGGGTGGATAAATATCTATCACAAGAGAAGCCCTAGTTCATTCACTTTAATGAAGACGTACTTGGTTAAGGAGCACTTGATTTGGCTCACTGGATTTTAAGTAGAGATGGATGTGGGTAAAGCAGCAAGTAGATGCCTCAAGCATCAAATGTTCAGCCTTCAGGTACACAATTGTAAGTATTTTTATGGAATTAGATTTAATCAAATATGTATATGGGCATATGGTTGTAAGACCTATTTAGGCATGGGTGTACCCATGGTTTCTTGGGCCATTGGTGTAAAATCTAGATATAGACATAGGTGATTATTTAGTGGGTGCATGTTGTATTCAGGATACCCAGTTATAAACTTTGAAAAGGGGAGGTGTTTACCCCAAGTCATGTTTAAAGGGGGAAATGTTGGGTTAATCTTGCCTTGGTAAAAATGTAATTAAAATAGCATTGATATTGTCATTAATGGGTTTACCTTTGGTAGTTTACGGGCCCATGGTATTAGTATGTGATGAAGAATATATAAAGGCTTGAAGAACTCCATTGTCAAATGCCTAATGTGGCTTGTGTTGGACAGATTGACCATGGCTTAGTTGGATTGACAAAGGGTAATGAAAGGTTACAGGTATCTTTTGAAGCTTGGTTTTCTCAATAAAGGGTTTCCATGGTAAATATTGCCCATTATTTGCGCATGATTATTAATGTGTATTTTGCTTTCTCTGCAATGCTCAATTAATTTTAATAGTGGTAAAACTGCATATACCTAAAAAGTAGAGAAATAGAGCCAATAAATTTGGGACAAAAGCCAATATAGTAACACTAGCATATTTTTGGCACTACGTTTACTTTTCCCTATAGAAGTTAAATTTCTAACAAAACAAGGCATAAACAAGGAGAAACTATACTACCACTTGCTAAATGACAAAGCAAAATTTAATGATAAGGGAAACTACATGTTACAAGGGGGCTTCAACAAACAGACATGAAATCTACAAATGGCAAGTTTTCCAGGAAGCGTGCATCCACAATGGCTAAATAAGGACAAGATCATATGGGAAAAAAAAACTACAAGAAAATCAATTCATATGGGGATGAAATTTTGCCTGGGTAATGCCCATAATGTATTCATATGTAATGAATTCAATTTTTGAGGGGCTTGTATGAAGCCACATTTTTACTCACAACGAACAGTGTGTGGTGAATTACTACGTGTTCTCAATCAACAATTTAGTTAAGATAATAATTAATTAGATAATTTTATAAATGTTTAACAAATGACCTCAAGAGTAGGTTAATGGGACTATGTGGTACCATGATGTCAATACAAAGTGGAAGCGCTAAGACAGCTCCTATATTAAGCAAGATGTGAGACTCTAACCCAAAAAGCCAAAAAGAGGCAACTCCAAAGATGGAGAGCAAACCCCGAAGAGATAAGTACAAGGAGCACCGATACATAAGAAAAATATACAAGGCAAGTGGATCTATGATCTATGATACAAAAATGGTGAATATGTCAAGGTACACTGGAAATAATGGAAGCATCTCTCCTAATATCCAAAATCGAATGAAGGAATCTCGAAATAGTAATTAGTCGAAAACAACTAGAAGAACGGAAAGAAGAGTTATAATGTGTAGTGTGCAGTTGCCTGGAGTGGGGAGCCTACTGTTATGATGTGGATGCAATCGACCAACTACAGGAATGGAGACAAGGTTGGCCACGGCGTTGAAGTTGAGCATGTTGAAATGGTGTAACTTCAAAGAATATTCTACTTGTACTTTACATTATTATTATTCCTCCTTCGAGAGATGTCATTGATGTAAAAGGTCGTGCAAAAGTCATGAGGTAAACCCTCAATTGTAAGATGGGTCAATAGTACCCAAAAAAGAAGAATATAAATATTATTGTGAGTTTACCTAGGTAGGTCGGCCCAGCTAGGGTAAAATCTCAATTGGGAAATCAGTATAAATAGGGAGGCGCCCTCCCTCATTTATACTCACTCACTCACTCATTTATTGCGCAAGAGAGAAAAAGAAGGAAGGGGAGAGAAGGAGGACAAGTGTCTTTGGTGTTTTAGCTTTTATGCTTGGGGTTTGGTCTCTCTCTCTTATGAGACCTTATTCTTTAGTCATTGCATTCTGGTAATCTATATTGAGGAAGTTTTGTTGGGTATTTTCCCTTTTGGATTTCCCAAGGTAAACTGTTGTGTACCTTGTGATTGTGTTTCTTTCGGTGATCCTCTTTATGTTGTTATTGTGAAATTGTATTAAATGCTTATGAAGTTAGGACTTAAGCTATAGCAACATATAAAACTTAACACAGTATCAGAGCTATCCTGAAAAGAGCATCTTTCACTAGGTAAATCTCTCTCTCCTCTGGACAAGAAAATTAGGGTTTTCTACTAAAGAGGAACTTTTTAGTGCAAGTGACATAGGGAAGTGCGCCCCTCCTAGGCGCATCTTTTGGCACCAAGATCGAAGTTTTTCAGTGGGCAGATCCTCCAAAAAGTCAAGCCCTAGTTTGGCTTGGAACCAGAAAACCAAAAGGTCGTGCAAAAGTCATGAGGTAAACCCTCAATTGTAAGATGGGTCAATAGTACCCAAAAAAGAAGAATATAAATATTATTGTGAGTTTACCTAGGTAGGTCGGCCCAGTTAGGGTAAAATCTCAATTGGGAAATCAGTATAAATAGGGAGGCACCCTCCCTCATTTATACTCACTCACTCACTCATTTATTGCGCAAGAGAGAAAAAGAAGGAAGGGGAGAGAAGGAGGACAAGTGTCTTTGGTGTTTTAGCTTTTATGCTTGGGGTTTGGTCTCTCTCTCTTATGAGACCTTATTCTTTAGTCATTGCATTCTGGTAATCTATATTGAGGAAGTTTTGTTGGGTATTTTCCCTTTTGGATTTCCCAAGGTAAACTGTTGTGTACCTTGTGATTGTGTTTCTTTCGGTGATCCTCTTTATGTTGTTATTGTGAAATTGTATTAAATGCTTATGAAGTTAGGACTTAAGCTATAGCAGCATATAAAACTTAACACAGTATCAGAGCTATCCTGAAAAGAGCATCTTTCACTAGGTAAATCTCTCTCTCCTCTGGACAAGAAAATTAGGGTTTTCTATTAAAGAGGAACTTTTTAGTGCAAGTGACATAGGGAAGTGCGCCCCTCCTAGGTGCATCTTTTGGCACCAAGATCGAAGTTTTTCATTGGGCAGATCCTCCAAAAAGTCAAGCCCTAGTTTGGCTTGGAACCAAAAAACCAAAAATCCAGAACCAGAACCAGAAACTGAAACCCGGAAGTTTGCAAGTCCAGTTTCAAGGGTTAGAATTTGGATTCTTTGGAAACTGACTGTACTAGCATACTCGCCTCAGTCAAGCGCATATTTTGGTAAAGTACAATTTTCATTTCTGAGAAATTTCAATTTTTCATCATTTTTTGTTCTCCGGGACAAGATGTCTCCAAGCACTAAGCTTGATGACAAGTTGGAAGGCATAGAAAACTTTCGTGCTTGGAAATACAAAATAGGACTCATTCTAGAAGAGAATTATCTTGCAAAGTTTATCAAGAAAGTTGTGTCGGAGCCCTAAGAAGATGAAGCAAAGGAAAAGTACAAGAAAGACATGATTAGAGCCAAGAGGATAGTAGCAGATTCTATTAAGGATCACTTGATTCCTCAAGTATCCTCCAAGTATACACCTAAGGAGATGTTTGATGCCCTAACAAGAATGTATGAAGGAAGAAATATCAACCGAAAGATGAACTTGAGAGCCCAACTCAAAAGTACAAAGATGAGCAAGGGTGAATCTATTTAAGAATACTTCACAAGGGTTTCTCAATTCAAAGAACAACTAGAAGCAATTGAAGACAAGATTAATGAAGATGAATTAGTAATGACCGCTCTCAATGTTCTTACTAGGCCATGGGATTCCTACATCCAGGCAATTTGTGCAAGGAAGGAAAGCCTACAATTTGATGTCTTATGGGAAGAATGTGTTCAAGAGGACACTTGAGTAGCAAACAGAGAAGCACTACTTAGAGATGATGACCATGCTCTAGCTACTCATACTAGAAGAAGAAAAGGAAAATATCATTTCAAGAAGGAAACTCATAAGGAATCTCATCCTCCTAAGAAGTTTTAAAAGAACAAAAAGGGAGATTACAAGCATAAGGACTTCTCCTCTTATAATTGTTACCATAGTAATAAGATAGGACAAATTGACAGTGATTCTCCAACAAGACAAGAAAAATATAAGAGGAAGAATAACAAAAGACATTATCTCATTTAACAGAAGAAGAAGAAGAAGAACCTCCCAAGAAATTAGCAAACGAAGAAATTGAAGAATATTTCTTATACATGGTGAAGTTCTTAGGTGGACTAGAGGAGAATCTCTAGAAGAGGCATCTGTCATTGGGAAAGAAGAAGGTGGCATGTATAAACTGAAAGGTCACTCAGAAGCAGCTTCGATTCATGATACTACAAGTACATGTGAACTATGGCATAGAAGGCTTGCTCACATAAACTACAAAGCCTTACCACATGTGAGCAAGGTAGTCACAAGTCTACCAGATCTAAAAGAATGGTCATGAAGGAGTATGTAAAGGTGTTGCCAAAAGGAAGAACCGAACCACTATAGAAGCAGTGAAGACTATGATCCATAATCAAGATCTTCCTATGCACTCATGGGCTGAAGCAGCAAGGACAACAGTATATGTCCAAAACAAAATATCCCATAGTGCACCTGGGTTCAAAACCCCTGAAGAAATGTTCACAGGCAAGAAACCAGAGACAAGTCACCTCAAGATATTTGGTTGTCCACTGTTTCTTCATATTCCAAAAGAGAAAAGAACCAAGTTGGATCCCTCAGGAAAGAAAGGAATATTTGTTGATATTGTGAGGTCTCCAAGGCCTTCCGAATCTATATACCAGGTTACCATCATATGGAAATTAGCAGGGATGTAACCTTTGATGAAGATAAAACTCTTAAGAAATCGAGAAAGTGCCAACTTGAAGAAACATATGAAGAAGTTGTAGCTCCCAAAGCTGCAGAACCGATGAAAGAAGTTGCACTTTCTCCTGATGATGAGATTTCGAAAGAACATGATATGTTGGAGCCCCAAGAACCTCCCCACATGAATATCCCCTACAAGAGAAAGCCATCCTGGGTTCATGAGATTATTCAAGTAGCAAAAAGGTATGGTGCTCCAAAAGGCTCCTCAAGACAAAGCAGGAAGCCAAAGCCATTTCCTAGTTATGTGGCTTTGATGTGTGATCTTGTAGACAAAGAACCTATTTGTTTTGAAGTAGTTGTTCAAAAGAGAGAATGGGAAGAAGCCATGACAGAAGAATACCAATCCATTAGGAATAATGATGTGTGGGAAGTAGTTCTTGAAGAAAAATAAATGGCATTGATATGTAACTTTCATTCACACATTCTGTCAAACACTTGAATGTCTAGGGTTTATGATTAAAAATTTACTCATAAACTTGAAATAAAAACCACCATATTCAAGATCTTCTCAAATACTGAAGCATCCATTCACACATGAAAACACAGATATTTTGGTCAACAGACCAGGCAAAACCCCAACTCCGAGGAAAACCCTAACAAGAAGATTTTTCATTAAGAGCAAAAATTTCAATACACTGAAATTTATCTTTTAAACCCTCAAGCAAAAAAATTCAAATCTGAAACAACAGCAAAATAACTCAGCTAACAGAATTTATATTGAAATCTGTGACAACGTCAAAATTCATGCCAAGAAGCTATTGTACGGTCTGTTGTATGAAACTCTACTTTTTTGCCTCGAAAATTGTCTTTTCCATCCTCCAATTAATATTGTACAGTCTGCATGTATTGCCTCTGGCACTTTCTTGGGAATCGAGCCAGTTACATTGGGATTCGAGCCCACACGTGTGGCTGTCATAAATGTTGTTGTACAACCTGTTGAAGACTGCATAGGGATGCGTGCTACTCCTCTCTCTTGAATATCGTGCCTTCCATCTCTTGGGAACTCTTCTTGGTCCTCAATCTCCTTCTCTGATGGTGTGTTCAATTTGTCCTCATTCTCACTATTCTATACTTTAAAAATTGTAACCACCTAATCTAGGGTTGAGATACTTTTACAAAATCTAGGGCCATCATTTAATGCACTCACATTTAATAATTAATTCACTTTAATTATTAAATAAACTTTAAGTGAGACCCAATCTATAAAGTATGAAACATCACTTTATTTATATAACATTCAGTTATTACATAAAAAAAAAGGACAAAGTCTAAGTCCTCCTCATCACACCACACAAAAAATATGAGTGAGGACCTTTAGAGTTAATTTTTCAACACTCCCTCTTAACAAGGAAGGTCCACAGCACCATCTCCATCTCTGACTCCTGAAACAACTCCCTCCTGCTCTGAAATCACTCTCGGATACAAGTGCTCAACTCCAAACTGTAACTCTGAGGCCTGAGACTCAACTTGAGCCTCATCCACCTCCTCATCTGCACCACTGGACAAGCTGAGTCTCCTTCCAATGCTCTGGAGAGAGTCCCTCATCAAAACCATGTATATCAGATGCAACTCTTGCCTCATCCTCTGACTCTGACATCCACCCACCTACTCCTAAACGTACAATGTGCCCTCTCAAAACATAGAGCATGTCCCTGTGATCTCCTAACATAATGGTAATACCAACTGGCTCATCTCTCCGATACAAGAAAACATGGCCAGACCTCACCATCAGCCCATAACCTTCATCCTCGGGATAAAACATGGCTCCCTATACCGGAATCAATTGAGACAAGAGAAAACTCTTGCTCAAACTTCGCTACATAGTCTTCTACTGCTGTAGACGCTGCCATGTCTCCCTCAGTCTTCTCTTTCTTCTTCTCAGGACACTTCGAGGCATAATGTCCCATCTGACCACACTGGTAACATAAGACTTGACTGATGTCTTTCTTCTTCTTGTTAACTTTTGTTGGAAATGCCACGTTCTGCTCCACCTCTTCATTGACCTGACTACCCAGAGACCCTTCTCGAATCGCCTCCTGAGTAAAGTCATCTCACAGTCTGGACCAATTGGGAAGCTTTTCTCTACAAACAATGCACTTCACAAATACTTCCCATTTCTTGGTGAAACCCTTCAGGGCTATCCTTACTAGTTTTGAATCTGGGATAATATCTCCTACGGCTGTTAACTCATCTTTGATTTGCGTCACTCGAGTTAAGTAGGAAGCCACACCCTCATCTTTGTTCATCTTGACATTGTGTAGCTTGTCCTTCAGTGCCATTTGCGATTCTCATTCTTAGCTTCAAATAACTAGTTCAAAGTATCCCACATGTCTTTAGCAGTCTTCTTCTCTGCCAAATGTGGAATGAGATGATCCTTTACTCCATCAGGGATCACTCTCTGGGCTCTGGCTTCTAGGGCTTCTAACTCATCTAGTTCGTCCTGGTCTGTAGGCTTGGTCATCTTGGTGTTGTTAGCAAACCCCCATATTTTCCATTCTTTAAGCATTCCAAGGACGATAGTTGGATACACCATCCACCCTATCTTCATACCTTATGCTCATCATTTGGAATTTAATTACAGCAAATCTTTTAACTTGAAAGACAACACAACTTCTAACTGTGAATCACAATCTTGAACCCTACTTCAATTTAGCTATGATACCATGAAGAAAAATAAATGACATTAAGATGAAACTTTCATTCACACATTATGTCAAACACCTGAATGTCTAGGGTTTATGACTAAAAATTTACTCATAAACTTTAAATAAAAACCACCATATTCAAGATCTTCTCAAATACTGAAATATCCATTCACACATGAAAACACAGATATTTTGGTCAACAAACCGGGCAAAACCCCAACTCCAGGGAAAACCCTAAAAGAAGATTTTTCATTAAGAGCATAAATTTCAATACATTGAAATTTATCTTTTAAACCCTAACAGGAAAAAATTTCAAATTTGAAACAGCAGCAAAATAACTCAGTAAACAGAATTCATCTTGAAATTTGTGCTAACCTCGAAATTCGTGCCAAAATACTTCTGTATGGAGCTGTACTTTTTTTGCCTCGAAAACTATCTTTTTCAGCCTGCAATTAATGGTGTATGGTCTGCATTTATTGCTCTGTCACTTTCTTGGAAATTGAGCCAGTTACATTGAGATTTTAGCCGACACGTGTGATTGTCATAAATGCTTATGTACGGCCTGTTGAAGACTTCCTAGGGATGCATGTTGCTCCTCTCTCTTAAAAATCATGCCCTCCTCTTGGGAACTCTTTTTGGTCTTCAATCTCCTTTCTTCTTCTCTGATGGTGTGTTCAATTTGTCTTCATTCTCTCTATTTTATACTTTAAAAATTGTAACCACCTAATCTAGGGTTGAAATACTTTTACAAAATCTAGGGCCATCATTTAATGCACTCACATTTAATAATTAATCCACTTTAATTATTAAATAAACTCTAAGTGAGACCCAATCTATAAAGTATGAAACATCATTTTATTTATATAACAATCACTTATTACCTAAATAAACAAGGGCAAAGTCTAAGTCCTCCTCATCACACCACACCAAAAATATGACTGAGGACCTTCAGAGTTAATTTTTCAACAGATCCCAAACCAGAAGATAAAAGTGTGGTGTCTTCCAAATGGATCTACAAGATAAAACATAAAGCCGATGGAAGTATTGGGAAATACAAAGCCAGATTTGTGGCCCGTGGATTCTCTCAAAAGGAAGGAATCGATTATGAAGAGACATTTGCTCCTGTAATAAGGTACACTTCTATCACAACCATCATGGCACTTGCAGCCAAGACAAAATGGAAGTTACACGAGATGGATGTGAAAACAACCTTCCTAAATGGTGTTATTGAAGAAGAGTGTACATAGAACAACTACAAGGTTTTGAAGTCGAAGACAGAAGGACACATGTCTGTAAGCTGAAGAAGACTCTGTATGGATTGAATCAAGCTCCAAGAGCTTGGTATGGAAGAATCAATAGTTTTCTGACGAGCTTGGGCTTTACCAAAAGTAAAGTTGATCCTAACCTTTACTTCAACGTTATGGATGATGAACCTGCCATATTATTGTTGTACGTGGATGATGTATTCCTGATGGGAAATGAGAACCAAATCTCAAAGTGTAAGAAGAAGCTCCTTGAAGAATTTGAGATGAAAGACCTTGGCTTGATGCATTATTTCCTAGGCCTTGAAGTATGGCGAAGCCTAGAAGGAATCTTCCTTAAACAAGAGAAGTATGCAGTAGAAATCCTGAAAAGGTTTGACATGTTAGAATGTAAAGCCATGGCCGCACCCATGGATACACATTTGAATTTGTTAGTTGATGCTTCGTCAGAAATAGTGGATGTTACACTATACAGACAAATTATGGGCTCATTGATTTATCTGACGAATACCCGACCAGATATATGCTTTGTCATGAACACCTTGTGTCAATATCTGGTTAAGCCCAAACATGTTCACCTGGTAGCTGCAAAGCATGTGATGAGGTACTTGAGAGGTATGGTAGACTATGGTCTCAATTATACTAGAGACCATGACTTCAAACTGTATGGTTATACAAATTCAGATTGGCTAGGAAGTGTCTCAGATAGAAAGAGCACTTCAGGAGGATGCTTCAAACTGGGGTCAACCATGACCTCATGGCTAAGTCGGAAGCAGTCCAATGTTGCTCTCGGCACTGCAAAAGCAGAATAAATTGCAGCTTGTTCTACCAGTTGTGAAGCCATATGGATTTTAAAGTTGATGTCATATCTATTCGATCTGGAGATGGATGCTACCGTGATTCTATGTGATAACCAAAGCTGCATGAAGATGACAGAGAACCCTATGTTCCATGATAATACAAAGTACATAGAAATATGGTACTTCTACATTTGTGACATGGTGCTGAAGGGAGCTATAAAGCTTCAATATGTGAGCACAAATGAGCAGGTTGCAGATGTGTTGACTAAGCCTCTGTCTTGTGTGAAGTTTGAACACTTTCGAGACAAGTCATGTGTTTTCCGTAAGAACTTCCCTCAAAAGGGGGAGTAGTAATTATGATACTATGGTATCCTTATCACAACAAGTAGCTCAGTTGGGATTGATCATCCTTAGACTTGATCCCTTAGTTCAAAAAAGAAGGATGATCTTAAATGTTGATCTTGAGACTTGATCCCGAAGTTCCGAAAGGAGGGATCATCTTAAATGTTGGTTGATGGACTTGATCTCGTAATTCCGAAAGGAAGGATCGTCCAAGATGTTGGTTGATGGACTTGATCTCATAATTCCGAATGGAAGTATCGTCCAAGATGTTGGTTGATGGACTTGATCTAGTAATTCCGAAAGGAAGGATCGTCCAAGACATTGATTGGTGGACTTGATCCCATAATTCCAAAAGGAAGGATCGTCTAAAATGTTGGTTGGAGATCCCGCAATTCTGAAAGGAAGGATCACCCATGTTGGACTCAATCCCGTATTTCCGAAAGGAAGGATCATCTTGTCTACGTATTTGTTAGCTGTGATAAGTATTGGTAGCTCCGTAAAGACTTGATCCCGTAATCCCGAAAGAAAGGATCGCCTGAGTACCACAGATGTGTTGCCCATGATCCCGTAATTCTAAAAGGAAAGGATCACCAGTGTTGCTCATGATCCCGTAATTCTGAAAGGAAAGGATCACCAATGTTGTCCATGATCCCGTAATTTTGAAAGGAAAGGATCACCAGTGTTGCTCATGATCCCGTAATTCTGAAAGGAAAGGATCACCAGTGTTGTCCATGATCTTGTAATTCCGAGAGGAAAGGATCACCAGTGTTGTCCATGATCTTGTAATTCCGAGAGGAAAGGATCACCATTGTTCCTCATGATCCCGTAATTCCGAAAGGAAAGGATCGCTAGTGTTGACCATGATCCCGTAATTTCGAAAGGAAAGGATCACCCATGTTGTCCATGATTTCGTAATTCCAAAAGGGAGGATCGTGTTGGTTGTCGATACACGTACCTAATTCTGTTGTCATAGATGATGTTACTCCAGCCTTGAGCTGTTGATGATGATGTTGGGATACCTGTCACATGTCATTGTTGTTATTCCAACTTTATGCTAATGAGCCAGCCTCGTGCTATCGTTGTTGTTGTTATTCTGGCTTTATGTTGCAGATTGATACTCCAACTCCGTGTTGTAGATGATGATGTTCAAAACTTCCGATGATTTATAGATGTACCAAACAATGTTCCAAAAGATAATGTCGATGATGCATCCTCCCTCCTTCTGATGATGTTGTGTAGAGCCACACCAGTTGTTGTTGTTGTCAGTAGAACACCCTTCTTGTTAAGGGGGAGTGTTAAAATAATGTAACTTCGAAGAATATTTTACTTGTACTTTACATTATTATTATTCCTCCTTCGAGAGATGTCATTGATGTAAAAGGTCATGTAAAAGTCATGAGGTAAACCCTCTGTTGTAAGATGGGTCAATACTACCCAGAAAAGAAGAATATAATTATTATTATGAGTTTACCTACGTAGGTCGGCCTTGTTAGTTTAATAGGTCGACCCAGTTAGGGTAAAATGTCGATTGGGAAATCAGTATAAATAGGGAGGCACACTCCTTCATTTATAATCACTCGTTCACTCATGTATTGCGCAAGAGAAAGAAAGAAGGAAGGACAGAGAAGGAGGAGGACAAGTATCTTTGGTGTTTTGGCTCTTATGCTTGGGGTTTGGTCTCTCTCTGTTATGAGACCTTGTTCATTGGTGATTGCATTCTGATAATCTATATAGAGGAAGTTTTGCTGGGTTTTTCCCTTAAGGGTTTCCCAGGGTTAATTGGTGTGTACCTTGTGATTGTGTTTCTTTTAGTGATCCTCTTTATGTTGTTATTGTGAAAATGTAATAAATGCTTATGAAGTTAGGACTTAAAATATAGAAGCATATAAAGCTTAACAAGGTGAACGTAGAGGTGGTATGTTGTGTCCTAACTGATCTACGGTAAAAAGTTGTGCCATCCTCTATCAGTCTCTTGGTGCCCCTAGAGGAGGGAAGCATCAAAAAGAAGGAAGTGATCCGTTGGGTAGAAACGGGTCCTGATTGCAAATCTCGGTAGAGGAGGGAATGAAGCTGGAGGGCCTCTTGCAAGTATAAGGCCAAACATCTCTAATCTACATACCTAAAGAAACTAGCCAAAGTCTAAGACTACGTGAGAAGAAGGTTGTTGAAAAGACAATGGAACTACCTTGGAATCACGTAATCTTAATCATGGTCTTCACAATCCACAAATGTGTTAAGAGTCAATATGTTAAGATAGATAACATTTGTATTCAATTCAATTTCACAACAATAGCATATACAGGATCACCGAAAGAAACACAATCACAAGATAGACACCGATTTATCCTAGGAAACCCTCTAGGGGAAGAAAACCCAGCAAAACTTCCTCAATATAGATGATCAAAAGTACAAAGACAAACCCCCAAGCAGGTGCTCCTTCTCCTTGCAGATATCTCTCTTTCTCTCCTCTGTGAATTACACAAGTGAGTGTGCGTGTCCAAATGAGGAGCAGATCACTCCTATTTATACTTTATCTTCCACTTGACTTTTTCCCTAACTAGGTCAGGCCCAACAAACTTAACTGGGTCGACTTACCTAGGAAGACTCAAAACAATATAATATTACTTTCTGGAGGGTTATATCGACCCGACTTACAAGGGAGGTTTTACCTCATGACTCTATGATGACCAAATACAATAATAACATCATGACGAAGGAATAAAACATCTCCAAGTAAATTACAATAATAAAATACAATAGAATATTCTTCGAAGTTACAATATTTCAACACTCCGCCTTAACGAGAAGGGTATTCTACTGATAGCAGCACCATCAACTGTAGGAGCAAGGAGAGAGAGAGCATCATCAACAACATCAAGGTGATACATCTATAAATCATTGGAAATTTTCTTCAACAGCATCAGCAACTGGAATAGTTACTGGAACATCTTCAATATCTTCAGTATTGAGGATCATCTTCTATAACACTAGGTCTTCATATTTGATCTTCATCTTCTACAGCACTCAATCACTTGATCGTCTACAGCAACACTTGATCTTTTGATCAGCAACAACATCATCTGCAGCACTTGATGTTGTTGTGATCATGTTGTTGTTGTGTTCACAGCAAAACATGTATCTGGCCTAGTATTAGTCATATACATCAACGACCCAATAATCTGACTGTACTGAGTCACATCCACTAACTCGAACGATTCATCAGCTAACAGCCTTCAGGTTGGTATCCATGGGTGTGGCCATGGATTTACATTCCAACACATCAAATCTTTTTAGGATTTCCAGAGCATACTTTCCCTAGTTGAGAAAGATTCCTTATGGGTTCTGCCATACTTCTAGACCTAGAAAATAGTGCATCAATCCAAGGTCTTTCATCTCAAATTCTTCAACGAGCTTCTTCTTGCACTCTAAAATCTGTTTCTCATTTCCTGTCAGAAATAAATCATCCACATACAACAATAATATGACAGGTTCATCATCCATAACCTTAAAGTAAAGGTTAGGGTTGGCTTTACTTTTGGTAAAACCCAAGCTCGTAAAAAAACTATCTATCCTTCCATACCAAGCTCTAGGAGCTTGCTTCAATCCATACAAAGCCTTCTTCGACTTGCATACATGAGTCCGTCTATCTTCAACTTCAAATCCATGTGGTTGTTCTATGTACACTTCTTCCTCAATAACAACATTCAGGAAAGTTGTCTTCACATCCATCTGGTGTAGAGTCCACCTCATCATGGATGCAAATGCCTAGCTGGTTCTAATGGAAGTGTACCTTGCTATAGGCGAATCAATTCCCTCTCTCTGAGAGAATCCTCTAGCCACAAACCTTGTCGTGTATTTCTCAATACTCCCATCAACTGCATGCTTTATCTTGTAGATCCACTTGGAAGATACCACACTTTTGCCTTTTGGTTTGGGAACCATATCCCAAACATCATTCTTCATTATTGATTGGTATTCTCCCATCATTGCTTCTACCCATTATTTCTTCTGTATAGCTTCTTCATAACTGGTAGGTTCTTGATCTACAAGATCGCACATCAAAGCCACATAACTAGAAAATGGCTTTGGCTTCTTGCTTCCTCTTGTAGAGCCTTCTAGAGCTCCATACTTCTATGCTTCTTGTATAATTTCTCTTGCCCAACCAGAATTTCTCTTTCGTGACATATTCATAGTGGGAGGTTCTTGAGGTTCTAGCATATCATGGTCTTCTGGTGTTTCATCTTCGAGGGAGGGTGAAGCTTCTATATTTCTAAGAGGTACATCTTCTTCATATACTTCTTCATGCTGGCACTTTCTAGACCTCTTGAGAGCTGCTTCTTCGTCAAATGTTACATCTCTACTAATTTCCATGTGATGGAATCCCGGAATGTATATTCTGAAGGGTTTGGAGACTTCAAAGTATCCAACAAATATTCCCTTCTTTCTAGAAGGGTCCAACTTGGTTCTCTTTTTTTTTGGTATGTGAACATATACTGGGAAACCAAATATTTTGAGGTGGCTCACTTCAGGCTTCTTTCCTATGAACATTTCTTCTAGAGTCTTGAATCCAAGTGCACTATGGGATAATCTATTATGTACATAAACTGTCGTCCTTGCTGCTTCAGCCCATAGATGCATTGGAAGATCTCAATCATGTATCATTGTCTTCATTGCTTCCATAATCATCCTATTCTTTCTTTCCGCAACACCATTCTGTTGAGGATTGTAGGGAATAGTTAGTTCCCTCTTGATTCCAGCTTCTTTACGAAAGGCTTCAAAATCTTTTGAAGTATATTCTCCACCATTGTCTGTTCTTGAATAGTCATCAATAAATGTAACATAATATTCATAACTACTCAAAGATGTGGAGGGCATTGGACCACATACATCTAAATGGATTGATTCCAACATACTTTTAGTCTTTGTCTCACTCTTCGGAAATGGATTCTTGATATACTTTCCTTTTGTATATCCTTTGCAAATGCCTTCATGATCAATCTTCAAATCTGGTAAACTCGTCACTACTTTGCTCACATGGGGTAGTGCTTTGTAGTTGAAGTGAGCAAGCCCCCTATGCCATAATTCACTTGGGCTAGTTGTCTCATGAACAAGGGTTGTTTCTTATTGTCCCTTGAGTTTATATAGGCCTCCTTCTCCTTCACCAATGACAACTACATCTTCAATTGATTTTCCTTTATCCCACATAAGTATTTGTCCATCTATGAATGCAACCCTATATCCTTTCTTATCTAATGCTGAGATAGAAAGTAAGTTCTTCTTCAAACCCGGTACATATAAGACTTCCTTCATCTTCATGGGGGTTCTAGAATCAAGCTTGTAGCTTGCTTGACCATTCCTTTGATAGGGTATTGATAGTCATCTCCTAATGATACCTTCTGAGGAGAGTTCTTCTCTTCAAGTTTTGACAGAGTTTTCTTTTGTCCTGCCATGTGCTTTGAAGCACCACTATCAATAAGCCATGTATCTTCTCCAGGTGTCACAGACCCAGAGAGTGCAAACAATAATACATACTCTTTTGCATCTTCTTCGTTTGCTTGTTTTCTTCAAGGTCCTTCCTCTTCTTCATCATCTTTATCTTCAGCTAGGTGTGCATGATGTCTTTTGTTGTTGTTCCTCTTCTTGTATTCTTCTTTCTTCAATGGAAAATTTTTGGCAATGTGTCCTAGCTTGTCACAATTGAAACATTGACAGTTGGAGTAGCTTCTTCTCTGATTGTTTCCTCTTGTCCTTTGGAACTTCTTGGGAGGTTGAGACTCCTTGTGGCTTTCCTTCTTGAAGTTAGATTGACTTCTTCCTCTCTTGGTATGGGTGGCTAGGGCTTGATCATCTTCTTTAAGTAGAGCTTCTCTATTGGCTACTCTAGCCTCCTTTTGGAAGCAATCTTCCCATACAATGTCGAATTTCATGCTTTTCTTTATGGCACACATAGTCTAGATAAATGAATCCCAAGGTCTAGTGAGACCATTGAGAGCAGTCATAACTAGCTCATCTTCATCAAGGGTGTCTCCAATTGCTTCTAGTTGCTCCTTGAACTGGGAGACCCTTGTGAAGTAGTCTTGGATGGATTCTCCTTGGCACAGCTTGGTATTCTTCAATTGAGTTCTCAAATTCATCTTTCTATTGATGTTTCTTCCTTCAAAGTCTCCTTGGATGACACTTGAGAAATCAAGTGGTCTTTGATAAAATCAAAAATGATCCTCATTACCCTAATCAGGTCCTTATTGTGCTTCTCCTTAGCTTCATCCTCTTCATGTTCTGCAACTTCTTCCTTGACGTATTTGGTAAGATCATTCTCTCTAAGAATGAGGCCAATCCTATATTTCCATGCTCGAAGATTCTCTATGCCTTCTAGCCTATCCTCAAGCTTAGTGCTTGGGGCCATCTTATCCAGGAGGTCACCAAAAAATGAAATTTCTCAAAATGCAAAATTGACCTTACCAGGAGATGCCCTTGACTGAGGCGAGTTGACCGATACACTTGGTTTCTGGAGATTCTAAATTTTCACCTGTCGAAATTGATTTGCAAAATTCTGATATGTAGTTTCTGCAGTTTTCTGGTTTTCTGGTTTTCCCGGAGATCTACCCACTCAAAAATTTAGATCTAGAGCTCAATAGATGCGCCCTAAGGAGGCGCAACTTTCCATGTAATCATATTTCCAAAATTCCAACTTTGATAGAAACCCTAATTTCTTTCCAAAGGGAGAAGAGAGAGAGTTTCACCTTGTGAAAGCTATCATATTCAGGCCAGCCCTGATACCATGTTAAGATTCAATATGCCAAGATAGATAACATTAGTATTCAATTCAATTTCACAACAATAGCATATACGGGATCACTGAAGGAAACACAATCACAAGATAGACACCGATTATCCTGGGTGTAAATTTTCCTTTAATATTCAACTAGGTCTAAACAGTGCATTCAAAATATCTATTGATAACCACACATGAATATCTTTTACAGTATGCTACAGAATATAAAACTGAGAAATAACTCACAACATCACAGCACAATAATGACACAGTTATTTTGGGTATGGGAAACCCCTGAAAACACCCAAGATGGGAAAACCGGTGCAGCGATTAGATATGGATTTTATTATGAGAAAATATGGAATGTTACAATCACTGCAAATTCACCCAAACTTGGTGAATGCAGCTACTCGACAAAAACACTGGACGAACCCCAACTAAACCTCTGCACCCCCCTGAGAGAGTGTACGACCCAGTTGTACGGCCTCACACGTGCGGATCCGTACGGTTGTTGTACGGAATCCATATAGTCACACTAGCAGTTGTACGAAAACCGTACAAAATGGTACGAACTTCCTCCTGCAGCTCTGCATGTCGACCTATGTGGGTTTTGTCTGCTCGGTGAACCTGCTCCTCGATCCTTCGTCTTCCCAGCTAAATCCTGTGTCTGACTTTTCTCCTCTTGTCTGTATCATGTCTCTGTCAGAATACAAGTGTGTGTCCTCTCAACCAATTGATCTTATATAACTTTAGGTAAAGCGTAAAACCTAATTTCACTTTCACTTAAAGTCAATAATCATTTTAATTATTGTTCAAAGTAAACTTAGGAAAAATAATTAAATACAACTGGTTTCATGTTTTTAGAATCTTCTGCATAAGGACACTTGCATGCAGGAAGACCTTCCTTGTTGCTACTAATCTAACACTGGGAATCCCTCTAGGGGAAGAAAATCCACCAAAACTTCATCAATATAGATGATCAAAAGTACAAAGACATAACCCCAAACAGGTTATGTCTTTGTACAGATATCTCTCTCTCTCTCCCCTATGTGAATTACACAAGTGAGTGTATGTGTCCAAATAAGGAGCACATCATCCCTATTTATACTTTATCTTCCACTTGACTTTTTCCCTAACTAGGACGGCACTGACAAACGTAACTGGGTCGACTTACCTAGGAAGACTCAAAACAATATAATATTACTTTATGGAGGGTTCTATCGACCCGACTTACAAGGGAGGTTTTACCTCATGACTCTATGATGACCAAATACAATAATAACATCTTGGCGGAGGAATAAAACATCTCCGAACAAATTACAATAATAAAATACAATAGAACATTCTTCGAAGTTACAATATTTTGTACTGTCCTCTTCTGCTTAGGCATTGAGGACCGACCCGCTAACTTATGTGATTCCTGTAGGTTCGAACAAGTACTGACAGTCAAGGAATCAGCTGAAGACTGATGCCATATACAGAAGATCTAGGGCATCAATATTATATCATCATTGGGTAGAAGAGGGCCACCAGAGCCAAAGGCCACCTGCATGCATGACATCTGAGCATTATTTGATGATGCATGCACACGATTGAGTCTCCATGCACCTGCATGCAAGTCAACTACAAATTAGAAGTTAAAGTGACCTAATTAGGTCAAAAGTTAGGTTATTCGCAGTTGAAAGTTATAAAAGAAAGATAAAGTGAATGGAGAAGACACTTATGATTATTATTGATTTGGAGCTTTTTGAGTAGCAGCACAGCGTGCGGCCACGACAGTTGGGGTTCAAGACGACGTCTTTAGCTAACGAGGTTTCGGTAGTGAAATATCTGCCCTAGTTTCCTTCAGGGTAGACCATCCAGGTCCACCATCCGCTCTTCATCTTATTCATCCATATATAGTTATCCGGTACCCATCAGAAGATTGTTTGTAGGGACACGTGTGCAGCCATAGGGGGTTTTTAGCTGGAAAACCTCAACGCAGTCGCTGCGTCCTCAGATCTCCGTTTATCTTCATAATACTGGCACCATTCCCATCATCAGTATCATCCTTCAGTACCAGGAGATTATCAGCTTCCAGTTTGCTCACTCGGAGCAGTTCTCATCAGATTTGTGTAGCTGGGGCGTGAGCAGCTAAACCATCAAATCAATTTGCTAGCCTGCTTAGAGTGCTCAGAACTTCTGCATGCTTCAGGCAATCTTTTCGGCACGGGAAGACTTTAATTCCTGCAAATTCTCATCTACATCAGACAACTCCTTCACTGAAAACGTCATCTTTAGCTGATTGAGGGGTTCGTGCTGCTGGGGTAACACCGGAGGCAAGGAGCACAAGATCAATTCTCAATGCATGCGTATTATCTCTGGAGCATTATCAACCGAATTATCAGTGGTAAGTGTTGATCTATCACCATAAAATTCTCTGCCCTAGTTAGCTATAAAATAGAGCCATTTGCTCGACACTTTGCATGCAAGTTTATTTCAGTATTATTGTAAATCGAGAGGCTTAAGCAAGCCCTAGTATAGAAAACAGTGGAATATCCGCATCTGGGATATTACATATTTCAACAAAATGTCATGAAGAAATGTCTTCAAACCATTACCCACTATTAGTACAACTTAAGCGGCAAAAGGTGACTTGAAAAAGTAACCAAGAAATCAAAGTACAAACACGTCAAATGAAGTTAGACACTCTCAATAGAGCAGGATGATGGTCAACCTTCGAAAGCCAAAGTTCATGATTTTTAACACCTCTAAGAAATCTTTGGAGAACTTTCACCTATTATTATGTGGGGACGAAGAAAGGATTATTCAACGTCCACAATTAGTGGACACATTCTGAATGGGTTCTATGGCTATGATCATGTACACAAGAGTTGTTAGATTTCAGTTTCTAGGGTTTCAATTACGTTACAAAATTTGAGTCTCAGATATCTGTGTTTCCAGGAAAAATAGTACAAGATGTTGTTATTTTTAGTGGGTTTCCATCCATGCTTCCAGAGGTTGCATGCAATGTTCAATATTATATCCATGTTCCCTATTTCCATATGAGGTCAATTGCGGCTATTTTGTATGACATCCAAGATAATTCAAGAGATTGTTATTCATGGAAAAATAGTCAATGTATACTTGTTTCTTGGCACAATACAAGACATATAAGCCTATTTTTGAGGACATGCGAGCTAATATTAATTTTAGATGTGATATTTATAGTAAATTTCCCCACAAGTAGTATTTTGGTAATCCAGTTTCATTTGGAAAATCTACTATTTGAGAGCATTTATATTTTTAGTAGTTATTGTGATGGGAGAGCATGTAAGTGAGTTGTCAATGGTTCTATCTAGATTTAGTCATGGTCGTTGTTACCCCTTTACATGTATACATGACTTAATGATCGATGCATTTGTGATTTTGATCACAACTATCAACTCTATAGATGAGATCTATGGTTTGCCCGTGGATATTTGCCGAAGACACTTCCATCTTGCTTAAGATCACCATGTCCTATGCCATAGATTGATGGGGACTTTTTAGTCGATGCCATTGTTATGACATATGCTACACTTGTTGACACATTGGGATTGCCTTCTTCTATGTAGGATATAACCATGAGGGGACACTATCGTTTCTCTATAGTGGCTCATATACTTTAAAAGTTTAAATTGTCGTTTCATAGCTAAAGATGTAGCATGGTGAGGTCATAATTTCCTTTAGATAAGTGTCTCACCTTGTGAGTGAGGTGTATTCCCAAGGATTTAAGTACGTATAACGCTCATTTCATGTCATTTGACACTTTTTACTTTTCCTTTTTCATGCCATGTCATTCCACTAGCTATTTCATTCATTTCCATCATGTCCCCCCTTTCGTAATTGACTTATTATATGTTATGTTCAAAGGAGTCAAGACTCTACACTATTTCCTAAACCAAAAATAAAAGAGTCGGGGTACTCTGAGGTTGATGTAGTTATATTAGAAATGTTATATGTGTGAGCAATAACCACTTACAAAAAATCGAGGTTCCCTGTGTCCCAGGTTATCAGAGCCAAATCTAAAGCAAAAAGACTAGACAAAACAAAGGCTAAATATATATATAAAGAAATAAAGGGATTACAAAAATGAGGAACAAGGAAAGAGTAGCTCAAGAAAAATCGCTCCCTTCCAAGGCACACATGTGGAGGAAAAAATCTATAACCCATAGCTCTTGAAAGCTAAGGGATAGACATAACACTCACTCACATCTCTATGATGGTCAATTCGCAAACACCTTCTCCCTAGGACCACAGTCACTTCATCAACCTCACCTCACTTAGAAACCTAGGAAAAGCACCTTGTCTTAGGGGTATAACATGTAATAAGGGTTTAATGCACCTTGTAAGCGATCTAACTTGCTAACCTTTCATGTGTATTTTCTACATATTTGATGGTATTTTCCTAAGTCAACATTAATGGGGCTTCCTAGAGCTAGTGCCCTAAACACTCTCATGGTCTAACACTTGGATGGGTGTAGTATGAGGTGAAACATGGAATCAGATGGAGCATTCATCCTATTAACACAAATTTCAAGACAATTTGGAGATGAGAGTATCTTTCTAACCCTTGGTTTTGCTTTCCTACCCATGGCTTTTTCATTTTATATATATGTGAGTATAATATTGTGTGTATATATATATGGGTGAATTATATTTCATCTCCCACATGTGTGTGGTTGGGTGTATTCTTCATAAAGGTGGTGGCTTGGTTCATGGCTTGGAGTTGTGAGGGTATTGGCCTGTGGTAATGCCTTCTAAGTTCCAACCCACGTTATTTCATTAATAGAGGGCATTTACTATTTACTTTTTACTCATTTTCTTACTTAACAACATGTGTGGCCTTTCTTGCATACCCCATTTGTGCAGATGATTTTGGGAAATCAACATATGGTTTTGAAAATCAATTCATTGTATTAGCATAGCACAAATATGGTATTCTACTACCATAGCACAAATATTTTATTGATCGAGGATGTTGAATGGCACAACTTTCTATGGTGCACTTGCATGATTAACAATATTTTACCAAGTCGAGGGTTTACGTAGTCAATAATTTATGATTAGAGCTCCATCTTTTGGAGTTTTATTGTATCATTCATGTATTATTCCACTTATTTTAGTGGTGCACCCCCCACCGCCCCGACCTATCAATTGGTCAAATTGGTTAGGGTTTTGGTATTTTGAACATGTCATGAGAATATTTTATTATTTCTTTATAAGAGGCCCTCATTTCATTGCAATCTTGGTTAGAACTTGTGGAGAACAAAAATCATCTTGCTATTTACTTAGTATTCTTTGTGTATATTGGAGAACCAAGTTGAAGTTATTGGTGTTTGAAGTTGATCATGGATATCTCCTACAAATTCTAATCCTGAATAATATGTTGGTAACTCTTTACTTGCCTTTTAATATTGTCAATTTTTTCATTATTAGTTAGCGTGCACTTCAAATTTGATACTTGTTATGTGTGGTTTCTTTTTGGCATGGTCATTGGAAATTCAGCTCTTGAATTCTACTTTTGGATAGTTGAAGAAAGTGTATTAGCTATCAAAGACTAATACTATGATTTAAAATCACCAACCCCTTCTACTCTTTGAAGACCAAACCTTCACAAGCTTCATTTATGTCCCCATTGTTGTAATGTCCTCATATGATTAGGCATCGAGGACCAAAACCGCTAACCTATGTGATTCCTGTGGGTTCGAGCGGTTACTGATAGTTAGGGAATCAACTAAAGACCGATGCCATCTACAGAAAATCTAGGGCATCAATGTGTTATCACCATTAGGTCAAGGAGGGCCACCGGGGCCAAAGGCCACCGTCATGCATGACATCTAAGCATTATTTAATGATGCATGCACCCATTTAAGTCTCCATGCAAGTCAACTGCAAATTAGAAATTAAAGTGACCTAATTAGGTCAAAAGTTAGGGTTTTCGCAATTGAAAGTTATAAAAGGAAGATAAAGTGAAAGGAGACTTACTTTTGGATCATTATTGATTTTGGAGCTCTTGAGTAGCAGCACAACATGCGGCCACAGCAGTTGGGGTTGGAGACGACGTCTTCAACTAACGGGGTTTCGACAGTGAGATATCTGCCCTAGTCTCATCCAGGGTAAGCCATCCAGGTTCACCATCCGCTCTTCAATTTATTCACAGTTATCCAATATCCATCAGAGATTGTTTGCAGGGGTACGTGTGCAGCCGTAAGGGGTTTTCAACTGGAAAGCCCAAATCATTCACTGAGTCTTCAGATCTCAGTTTATCTTCGAAACCCAGGCACCATTCTCATCATCGGTATCATACTCCAGTACCCGATAATTATCAGATCCGATCTTGCTCATCCTGAGCAGTTATCATCCATTTCGGGATCAGGGGGGCGTGAGCAGCTGAACCTCCAGAACAATTCGCTAGCCTGCTTAGAGACCTCCCAATTTCTGCATGTACCAGGCATTCTCTCTAGCACGGGAAGGTTATCAATCCTGCAAATTCTCAGCTTCATCGAACACCTCCTTCACTGAAAACGTCACCCTTCACTGATTTGGGGTTCGTGCTGCTGGGTTATCACCAAAAGCAAAAGATACCAAGTCATCTCTGATTCAGCTTTTGATGCATACATATTCTCTCAGGAGCATTCCAGCCAGCTTATCAGTGGTGAGTGTTCATTCTATCTTACAAACCCTAACCCTAATTTTAGCTATAAAATAGGGAATTTCGCATGGCAGTTTGCATGCCCGACTGTTTCAATATATTTGCATAGAATTAGAAAATATCGAGATTTGGGATATTACAGTGGTATCAGAGCTATCTTCTTGGCCAGCTGTGGGCTTAAGAAATGAGAAATAGATGAATACAGAAGGAGACCCTTTAGTAACCTATAGGAAAAGAAGAAGTAGATACACAGGGGAATTTGACGATATCCAACAAGAGGATATCAGCTCAGACATGGAACAAAGAGGTATACACTCTGACAAGGGAAAGGGAATGGGACAAGCAGCAGTGGAAAGGTTGCATACACCAATATACAGAATACACCGCACATATATAGCAGACCTTCCAACAGGCCTACCATGCCTCACTTCTTGGCAGATGTAGTAGGTGGTCCAGTCATGCAGGTAGAGCCTAGCGAACCTTTTGGGGCTTATTTGCAGGAATACAGGGACTTAGGGGATGAGTTTCATGCTGCCATGTCTTTCTCGGATTTTTGCAACATGAAGAGTAGGAACAGGCCCAGGAATTTCAACAAGGGATTCAATCACAACTATGAGTTGCAGAAGACCTTGGGCAGGTTGACCATCCCAAACTTTGATGGGACTCGCAGAGGTTCAGCGAGGATATGGGTTCAAAAGTTAGATACCTATTTCCAACTCAATCCCATGACAGAGACAGATGCCATTAAATTGGCTACACTCCACCTGGACGGAAAGGCTCACGAGTGGTGGTACCACGGATTGGTGACATTGGGTCACAACACCATACACTCCTACGATGAGTTCACTCAGAAGCTCATGGAGCGGTTTGACAGGAAGGATCCAGAGATACATTTCAGGGAGTTGGCTCAACTCAAACAGACAGGTAGTGCAGAAGCCTTCATCTCAGAATTCTAGACGATAGCAGTCATGGTAACAGATGTGTCAGAGAGCAAGTTGACTATGTTAATCACTGAGGCCCTAACAGAGCCACTACGAGGATGGGTGAAAGCCTACAAACCCCCCACTCTACAGGATGCCATTAGCAGAGCCAGAGATCTACAGGATTCAGTCCCAAAGAATAGGTTCCCGCTCAAAACTGACTTTCCTGTTAGGGACAAGGACAAGAAACCTTTCCAGCAAGATGTTCCCAAGAAAACATGGTTAGACGAGGACACTAGAAAATACTTGAGGAGGAAAAAACTATGCTTCACTTGTCAGGAACCATGGGTGCCAGGACACAGGTGTGCAGGGAAGGCAAAGGCTCACTACATCGAAGTATATTCGGACAGTGATGAGGATGACTATGAGCAGGAAGCCACAGAAGAACTACGGGCAGCTGAGGGAGAATCAGTCCAAGGTGATACACCAGAGGGAGTCATTGCTACATTATCTGGAGTACCAAGATTCCATACTCTCAGGGTCAAAGGAGTAGTACAGGGTCACAGAGTAGTAGTATTGATTGATGGGGGAGCAACCCACAATTTCATTGACTCCGCTTGGGTAGCCAAGAGAGGTACTCAGACCGAGAAGTTCGAAGGATTCACTGTAGCAGTAGTCGGGAACTCCAGCATGGAGTGCAACTATTAGATTCCAAAATTGAATGTCACATTAGGTAACTATCAGATGACAGATTCATTCTATGTAGTAGATGTATCAGATACTCATGTAGTATTGGGTGTTCAGTAGCTTTATTCAATAGGGAAATACACTACAGACTACCGGGCAATGGAAATGGAATTCCAAGGGCCAGATGGCAAACGGTTATGAGGGGCATGAACACTTATCCCCCAAAACCGGTTTCGTCACAGAGAATGGAGACAGTACTCCGACAAGATGATATAGAATGGGCTGCAGAATGTTTTGTCACCTTTAGAAAACCCCTAGAAACCAGCACACAACACCCAAGTGACATTCAGGCCTTGTTACAGAAGCACGAAAAGGTATTTTGGGACCTTCCATCAGGTACACTGCTAGACCGAGGCTTTGAACACATTATTGAGCTAGAGGAGGGGACACAGGCAGTCATCACCACTCCTTATCGGCATCCCAAAAGATACAAGGATGAGATCGAGAAAACGATCAAAGAATTACTAGAGCTTGGATACATTCAGCCCAGTTCTAGCCCCTTCGCATCTTCAGTAGTCTTGGTCAAGAAGAAGGATGGTACACTGCGAATGTGCATCGACTATCGAGCAATCAACAAAAAGACCATTAAGAACAGGTATCCCATCCCTAGAATTAATGAACTCATGGACGAACTTCGGGGTGCCAAATACTTCTCCAAGATTGATCTTCGCTCGGGGTAGCATCAAATCTGAGTAAGGGACCAAGACATCTCCAAAACAGCTTTTCGTTGTCACTATGGTCACTATGAGTTTTTGGTCATGCCTTTTGGACTTACCAATGCTCCAGCCACTTTTCAATCGTGCATGAACCATACCTTCAAAGTTCAACTATGTAAGTTTTTGCTAGTATTCTTTGATGACATCCTGATTTACTGCAAAACATGGGAGGAGTATCTGAAACACCTAGACGAAGTACTGAGCATTCTAAAAGAACATTCGCTTTACGCGAAAATGTCCAAGTGTGAATTTGGCATGAAGGAAATGTTGCACCTAGGTTACATAATTAGTGAGGAAGGAGTACAGGTTGACATGGAGAAAATCCGAGCTATCAGAGATTGGCCCGCGCCAAAAACAGTGACAGAATTGAGAGGTTTCTTAGGTCTGTGCACTTATTACCGAAGGTATGTTAAGGGATTCTCCCAATAACACCCCTCACAGATCTCACAAAGAAGGGAGCATTCACCTGGATAGAACTAGCACAGAAAACTTTCAAGGAGATGAAAGTCATTATGAGTTCTTGTCCAGTTTTAGCATTACCGGACTTCTCACAACCATTTGTAGTAGAATGTGATGCCTCAGGGGGAAGGGCTAGGAGTAATATTGATGCAAAATCATCACCCTATTGCATTTGAGAGCCGTAAACTGAAGAACTACGAGTGCCACTACTCCATATATGACAAAGAAATGCTAGCCATCTTACATGCTCTCACGAAGTTCAAACAGTACCTGGTGGGCAATAAGTTCAAAATCAAAACAGATCATAACAGCCTCAAATATTTCTTGGAGCAGAAGGAACTGAATGAGCGCCAACAGAAATGGGTCAGCAAAGTACAAGCCTACGATTTCGAGATCGAGTATGTAAAAGGTAAGAATAATGTAGTAGCTGATGCATTATCCAGGAGACCCGCCTCACTATCTCTCATGAGTATATCCACAAATTGGAGGGCACTTCTCTTAGTAGAATACTCCAAAAATAAATTCACTTGCGAATTATTGGATGGACAAATTCAGGATGACAGGTACAGGTTGTCGATGACATCATCTATTACAAGAACAGGATATACCTCGTCCCAAAATCCACTTTGAGGAAAAAGATCATACAGGCAACACATGACTCTCCATTGTCAGGACATCAGGGTTTCTTGAAGACCTACAGACAGATCCGAGAGGTTCTCATGGAAGGGCCTCAAAGGGGAAGTTATGCAGCACGTACGGGAATGTAGCATCTGTCAACAAAACAAGATTGAGAACATCTATCCAGCAGGGTTGCTTCAGCCACTACCAATTCCAAAACAAAAGTGGGAAAGTGTCTCCATGGACTTCATTACAGGATTGCCCAAGGTCCAAGGGCGAGATTGTTTATATGTTGTAGTTGATAGACTGACCAAGTTTGCACATTTCTTTTCTATATCATCTAATTACTCTTCAGCTCAAGTAGCTGAGTTATTCTTCAGGGAGGTCTTCAAGTTACACGGGTTACCTAAGACCATTGTCAATGATCGAGATAGTAGATTCACAAGTGCCTTCTGGCAGGAACTATTCAAATTAGTGGGGACCGAACTGGCTACCAGCACGAGTTATCATCCCCAGAGCGATGGACAAACTAAAATTGTCAACAAGTGGATTGAAGGATATCTGAGGAACTACGTAACAGGACAGCAGCGAACCTGGATTAAATGGCTACACTTAGGGGAGTACTGCTACAATACTACCTATCACATGTCTATTAGGATGACACCTTTTAAGGCATTATATGGCTACGAGGCCTTGGACTATGCAGATTTAGCATTCGTAGACAGTAGGGCTCCTAAGGCAAAGGATTGAATACAGGACAGTCACGATATTCTTAAAATCTTGAAGGAAAACATACAGACAGCCCAGAATCAGCAGAAGTTATATGCAGACAAACACAGGGTTGAGCGGAGCTTTGAGGTAGGGGATTTGGTATACTTAAGGCTCCAACCTTACAAACAGTCTTGGCTTGAGAAGAAAGGAGCGGAAAAGTTAAAACCTCGCTTCTATGGAACCTACAGAATAATCAGGAAGGTGGGAGAGGTGGCATATGAACTAGAACTACCACAGGAAAGTAAAATTCACAATGTATTCCATGTGTCCAACCTGAAAAAGGCCCTTGGGCGACACATTGCTCCATCAACGGAATTACCTCCTTTAGATGATGAAGGACTACTGATACTGATTCCTGAACTGATCATACAGACTAGAGAAAGGAAACTCAGGAACCGAGTAATTAGGGAATACTTGGTTCAATGGAAAGAACTACCGCCAGAGGAGGCCACATGGGAAGGTGAGCAGGTATTGCAGCATCCCAGTTTGCAGTTGCTTGAGGACAAGCAATCTCAAGCGGGGAGGACTGTAATGTCCTCATCTGATTAGGCATTGAGGACCAAAACCGCTAACCTATGTGATTCTTGTGGGTTCCAGCAGTTACTGACAGTTAGAGAATCAACTAAAGACTGATGCCATCTACAAAAAATCTAGGGCATCAATGTGTTATCACCATTAGGTCAAGGAGGGCCACCGAGGCCAAAGGCCACCATCATGCATGACATCTAAGCATTATTTAATGATGCATGCACCCATTTAAGTCTCCATGCGCATGCATGCAAGTCAACTGCAAATTAGAAATTAAAGTGACCTAATTAGGTCAAAAGTTAGGGTTTTCGCAGTTGAAAGTTATAAAAGGAAGATAAAGTGAAAGGAGACTTACTTTTGGATCATTATTGATTTTGGAGCTCTTGAGTAGCAGCACAGCGTGCGGCCACAGCAGTTGGGGTTGGAGACGGCGTCTTCAACTAACGAGGTTTCGACTGTGAGATATCTGCCCTAGTCTCATCCAGGGTAATCCATCCAGGTTTACCATCCGCTCTTCAATTTATTCACAGTTATCCAATATCCATCAGAGATATTTTGCAAGGGTACGTGTGCAGCCGTAAGGGGTTTTCAGCTGGAAATCCCAAATCATTCACTGAGTCTTCAGATCTCAGTTTATCTTCGAAACCCAGGCACCATTACATCATCGGTATCATACTCCAGTACCCGGTGATTATCAGATCCGATCTTGCTCATCCTGAGCAGTTATCATCCATTTTGGGATCAGGGGGGCATGAGCAGCTGAACCTCCAGAACAATTCGCTAGCCTACCTAGAGACCTCCGAATTTTCGCATGTACCAGGCATTCTCTCCGGCATGGGAAGGCTATCAATCCTGCAAATTCTCAGCTTCATCGAACACCTCCTTCACTGAAAACGTCACACTTAGCTGATTTGGGATTCGTGCTGCTGGGGTATCACCGAAAGCAGAAGATACAAGGTCATCTCCGATTCAGCTCTTGATGCATGCATATTCTCTCAGGAGCATTCCAGCCAGCTTATTAGTGTAAGTGTTCATTCTATCCTACGAACCCTAACCCTAATTTTAGCTATAAAATAGGAAATTTTGCATGGTAGTTTGCATGCCCGGCTGTTTCAATATATTTGCATAGAATTAGAAAATATCGGGATTTGGGATATTACAGTTGCCCTCTCTCTAAAGCAACTAGACACTGATCATACAATTTTAGTCATCTTAAATTTAATTTTAAAACATCTTTTTTATTTCATTTGTAAATCTGGAAATTAAATTTCATCTTCAGCATAAATAATTGCGCTTCATTAGAACCCTCTTTGGGGGTTGCACTTAATTTATTTTTATGTTATACTTTGCATCTTAGACTCTGAATTTTTTGGACAGCTTCTGGTTTACTTTGCATTCTGATAATTAACATTAAAATTAAGGTGCCCCGAGGCATAGCTCAGTTAGTTGGTGAGGCCCCTTCAAGTGGGCCCCTTGAGAATTATTACCATGGAATCTGGATGTAGCGAGCCCTCTATCTTCCGGAGCTGTGAACCACATGAAGAAAAGAACATTAAAATTAAGGTGAGATTTAATTCTAGATTTGGCTGAAATTTAACCCTGATTTTCTGTATAGTTGATCAGTTCATGTTTTATAAGTGTATTTTGCTATTGGGTGTGTTTTGTTGGGTTTACAGTGGTTTAGCTAGTTTAAATCTTGATTGCAGCGAGTAGCGAGGTGCTCTGCAGCCCAGTATGGGGGAGATGTTGTCATGTAAAGTAGTGTAATGTTACAAAAAAAAAAAGTGATTAAAAGAATTCATGTCTGCTCATAAAATAAAAAAATTAAAACCAAATAAGAAGTAATTAAAAAAACCATGTTAGCTCATAAATAAAAATTTAAAACCAAATAAAAAGTTGTTAAACACATCCATGTTGGTCATAAAATAAAAATATAATCTAAAACCCATATCTATCAAGCACCAAGAAAGATCAAAATTATTGAGGTGTAAATTTTTTCTAGACGTGTAAAAAAATTCAGATTACCAAAAATCACTCCTCAAGAAATTAGAATCCTCTGTGTGCTTAGCAGATCCAGGTTTAAGATGGATCTATGCTGGTAAAATAAAAAAGATTAGTAGTAATTCTGCAAGACTGTTGAAGCAGATTTATATGTTGTGCTTTGAAGCTATGCTATCTTCAGTTTGTAATTACCTAGTCTGTAAATTTCGTCGAGTGGCCTTGCCACACTTCTAATAAAAAGTCATATATGTTTCTGTGAAAACAAAGAGTGAAATTTTTCTCATGTTGACCATGTTACCACTCCAATTAGCATGTAAGTGTAGAGTCCTAATCCATGAATGCTAGCTTTGGGGCATGTTACGCTGCACATGTACCTAGCGCACCTTCAGGTGTACCCCAGGGAGAGAGGGCCATTTTTTTTACCAGGAGGGGTGTTATCGAGCAATGGTGGTCATGGTTGGGCCCTTTGGTCACCCTTTAGGGGTACTATGGCTTAATGGCACTGCTAACTGCCTTTTATTGGGGTTTTTAACCTCGGGGTTGGTGTCTGGGGCCCCTAAGGTTTGACCATTGGGTCACATGGCTCCATACCCTGTTTATGTGCTCTAGTGGCCTTTGCTTCAGCAGTGAGACCTTCGTCTCCACTCACAGCCACTTATGACACCCTTCTAGCCTCTCAAATTGTGGGTTCCTGCTCTCCCTGACCTTATTTCCTCACAAAAAATGCATCCTCCATGCCAGGCCTTTTCATGCTTTAAGGAGGGCGTTGAGGGATTTTACAGCATTCTAGGGGTTAGATGGGATATAACGCCCTCCCTCCAGCTCACTCCGGCTCACTCCAACCTTTTGTTCGGAGTGATTCGCTTATTTGAGCGTATTTTGGCACCTAGGAGTACAAATACCCTAGGTAGCCTACCTTGAGCCTACCTTAGGCTATATTTTATTATTATTTTCTTTTAATTTACGGTTGACATTTTATAATTTCAAATTGACTTATTTTAAGGCATGTAGGCCTGGATATTTTAAAAAGTGAGTGTGAGATCATATAAATAGATCTCCTCACTTTCATTTTAAAGGCAGAACTCATGGGATAATACACTATGCACTTGTTTTACCCCTGTTAGGGTTTCTTTGGATGGATGCGCTCCTCTTGGAGAAGTTTTATGGTTAATGCAAACTATTTTTCTAGTAATTCTTTGGTGAATCTCTGCTTGGATGCTTCGATTTGTAGAATGAACACAAGCACGAAGAGGTCAGGCTTCTTAACTTTTTGTTTGGATGTTGGTGGATGTGCATGTCTGAATCTTAGTGGTGGCCTTAGAGCTAGACTTTGCCCTAGTGTAGACCATTACCTTCCTTCTTGTCACCTTAGCTAACGGCACGCCTCCTTGTGAGGAAACCCTAGGGTTTCTCCTTAGTTTTTCTAGGCTAGTCGCTTAACCTAGGACCCTTCCTCACTAGGCTAGCCATTCTCCTTAGAAGCTCTAGGTTGGGTAGGGCTTGTGCTAGGGTAAGGTTTCCCTATGCTCTCACACACTTTTCTTCTCCAACACTTAGGTTAGTTTGGTTTAGGTTAGTTCTTAGGTTAGTCCTAGGGTAGTTTTTAGGTTAGTTGTAGGGTTAATATCTTAATTCTTCCACCCCAAAACAGCCCTAAAGGCCAGCACAACCCTAGCAGCACTATCCTAACCCTCGCTACCTTCTCCCTTGGCTGCTCTTCTACCTCGAAACTGCTGCCCCTAGCAACCGTCCTCCTTCGCTGCCCTTATTCTCTTCCCTTAGCATCCTTGCTTCCCTAGCAGCGGCCCTTTTCTTCCTCCCTCCTCTCCTAAAGACCCAGACCTTACCTTTCTTCCCTTCGCTGGTCCTTAAACTCTTCCCTAAACCATCGCTCCTGCTCCTCTAGTTGACCTCGCTGCTGTCCTTTTACCACGGGCCTCCTCTCAAGGTCTCTTCTAAGCCCTCGCTACCCCTAGCAGCTGCTCCCTTACACTCTCGGCTGCTACCCTAAGGAATTTCCTACCCTTCTTCCTAGCCTAAAACCCATACTCCAAGGCTGCCCTTACAGTGGCAGCCCTCTCTCTTATTGCTTTCCCTACCTCTCCCTTTGGCCTACACAAAAACGCATAAGAAAGTTGATATTTGATACCGCATTTGCATTTGGGCTTAGCATAAACATCACTCCTTTGATTTATTAATACACACATATTTCACATTATCAGTTGTGTACACTCCTCTTGTTTCTAGTCGGCTCATATGAGTTATATTTGTGTATCTAATATGACTGGTTATGTGATTGAATGCACTACTACCTATGCTACACACATTTTTAATGCTGCTATAAATACAATGAGTGATGACTGATATGTAATGGTGAATGCATATGTAAAGGTCAAGTTTTAACACGCAAGGGATGATGGTGATAAATATCTTTATCGCTGCTATGCCTAGGTAGATAACTGAATCCTTATTGCTGTAGGAGATGACTGACGTACACTGCTGTACTTGAACTTTGAGTAATTTGTTTATCCTCACGGTTATATAGCACACTCGATTGTGATAAAGTAACTAATACTAATGCTGCCATACCTTTTGTTATCAAATTCCATATGAATGACTGTCATAAGTGGCTGAGTACATACGTGCTTGGTGAATTCCTGATTTGATGAAATGGTACTACCACTGTCATAAACTGTTTACATGCATGGCTGAGACCCATACTTAGGCACGTATGATTGGTATTTGGTTAATATCTACAAAATTATTATTAGATGTGCATATTGGTTTAAATTACTTAGTAATTCACGCTTGTTAAGATAGCAACACTTATATTATTCCATAAACACACATAGTGCATTCCTTTCCCACTCCTTGGTTTGACTCCAATAAGGCACTGGTAACTGACATCTTCAAAAAGGATATTTTGGGGTTTTAGTGTCTTGGCAAAGTTGTAATAGGGCTCTTCCCCTAGGAGGCTTAGGTTTCCGAAGCAGTTGGGAGAAGTGACTAAGGTGACAGTGGTCACTTTCTCCTTATATGCTTACCGGTGGCTTGGACGGCCATTTCAACCAGTAACAGGGCACTATATGAGAGGTGCCACTGTCATCTCAGTACAGTTGTCCTCTGACTTTTAGCCCAACTCTCTTAAGGCCAATGGGGGGTTCCTTAAGTGTTGATTAATTTGATTAGGTCTTTAATGATTGAGAGCCTAGATAGATAAAAGTTGTTATATGTGTATGTGTCATACAGATTCCACTAACATGTTAAAGTGATTGTCAAATAGGTGCAGAAATAAATAAACAAAGGACAACAACTTAATGATGAAATAATGTGAAACCTTGCGTAGAAAAATATCAGTTTTAGTGAACATAAAGCTTTCACCAAACAGATTGCATGACAAAAGGTACATTACAACCATGTAAAACCATTTAAAATCTGGAATTTAGGTGAGAAAACAAATGAGATTTTTCATTTTCAAGAATTTAGATGGGCAATCAAAATCACTCCTAAAACCTATCTTAAGATGAATTATGTCAATGGAACAGGTTACTATAAATCTGATCAGAGTATGCGAAAATAAAAAAACAGAGTTGCAGAAATGTGAGGACGGATTACTAAGTGAAAGAGAATCATTCATTTTACATGCCACTTGAGCCTAATTCAATTTTGTTTTCAAGATTAAATGTAACTAGTAATTACCAAAAAATTAAGCTATAAAAATCAAGCCTAGGAAATAGATGAATTGCTGTTATGAAAAGTTAAAACCTTAGGCTCTAAAAATTTGAAATCTGAAATATGATTTAGCAGAGTTTTAATTTCTAGATTCAATAAAACAGAAAAGTAAAGAAAATATTGAATTGATGAGGTGATTGATGAGAGAGATTGGCCCCTTTTTAATCCTAGGGAAAATGAGGTCATGACCACAATCAAAGAGGGTTGTTTTCCTGAGTTACCAAGGCTGAAATGGTCTGCATAGCTAAGTTGCACGAAACGTGGAAAAGTTTCCGAGTTTCCGAAATGGGGACGCCTAGAAACGTGACCCCCCAAAAATGGGTACGCTGGGGGAAACATCGTATATATATATAAAATATAATATATATATATATATATATATATATATATTATTTTAAAATACCTCATTGTTTTGTAAAAAAATAAGAATGAGACAAATAAACAATAATTGAGAAGAAAATCACAACTTTATTAACTGATCCTTTATCAGATGAGGCTTTACATCCAAAATTAGCCTTTACAGATGAGGCTTTACATCCAGAATTAGCCTTTATAAGTTTATACTTTAGGCTTGATGTCTGCACAAACTTAGCCTTTATAAGAAAAAGATGTTGCGCAAACAAAAAAAACAAAACGTTGATCAATATTTTAATCAAAACGTTGATCAAAGGACACTGTGATCAAAAAGTTGGTCAATATTTTAATAACAAAGTTTGGACTTTGCTTATAACTTGTCAACGGCTGCCCCTTCTGAACGGCTGCAAGAAAAAGACAATCAAACAAAAACAAAAAAATTGGAATCTCACTGCTCAGTCACTTTCGAAGGACGCTCTTCTCAAAACATTGTGAATAGTTTATGACAAACATGTGCTTATAAAGATTTTAGAATAAGGTTTTAGATGTTTCTAGGTGTTAATTAGGTTAACTAAAAATTAATTTTAAGAAAAACCACTGTTTTTTGAACCCAACTGTAGAAAACTGAGTTTTACTGCTTGCTGGTCTAAATGAACATTTTGTGGTTTTCACTTCAGCCGGTTTTGCATAGGCTGAAAGCTACTTAAAAATTTGCTGAACAATTTTAAACACACAGTAAAAATACTAACAGGCTGAAAACAAATACATATGGACAGTCACACCATAAATTTTTAACTCAGAGATTTTTGGCCAAATAAGCCCTGGAAAAACCCCACGGGGAAAACCAGTCAGAGAGAGAGAGAGATCTTTATTTCTTCAGCAAAATATCAGACAGAAAATACAGTACAAATTCTACTTATCTCCAAAACCATCTAGCAGGCTCGATTTCTGTGCATGAACAGCAGCCTGCTGTTTTCGTTTCCTGTGCCGAACTGACCCAGAAAAATCAGTCAAGACCGTACTGTACGGCCTGCTTTAAATGCAGCCGTACGACCTTGAAACTCGTGCCTGAAATAAATGCTCCTGTCTTGGGATTTCCTCGATTTCTGTGCTGAAGATCAACCTCAAAAACTGTGCAGTCCGTACCACGATTTCTATGCATTAAATGCAAACCGTACAGTGCATTAAATGCAGACCGTACTCCTCGATTCCTGTGCAGCCGTACCAGCAATAAATGAAGGTAGTACACCTCGATTTCTGTGCATTAAGTGCTCCTCGATTTCTGTGTGATCTCTCTTCTGGAAAATCGTGCCCTTGCTCTCAGTCTCGACCTCCTTGCTCAGCTCTCTCTTCTTCTCATAAAAAAATGAAAAGTCAATTGTCCTTTTGCCTCCCTCAGCCTTTTTGTTTGACCTAAGTGAGTTTCTAATCCAACGGTGGAAAAAAAATCTAATCCAATGGATGAGAATCAATGAGTAAAAATCCCTTTTATTTAATTCACATAAATAAAATTACTCACTCACTTAAATTTATCAAAAAGTGACTTTATGTTTATAAAGTCTCATTAAGTGACATTTAATGTGAGGGTCACCTTTTCCCCTCTTAAAGTGACTTAGGCAAAATAAAGTCACCTAGGGAACATCTGCCTAGGTACAAAAACTAACACTCCCTCTTACCGAGGAAGGTGTTCCATACCACTCCCAACTTATCTCTGAAGAAGACAAACTTTCCCCTCCCCAAAGACTTCGTCAGGATATCTGCAACCTGCTCATCAGTGGATACATACTGAAGCTCAACTGCCCCTCTTTGAACGTAGTCTCGAATGAAATGGTATCTGATCTCTATGTGCTTTGGCCTGTCATGGAACACTGGATTCTCAGAGAGCTGAATGCAACTCTGATTGTCACAGTAGATCACGGTAGGCCTAAGCTCCTGATCAAACAAATCTACCAAAAGCTTGCGAAGCCACAGTGCTTCACAAGTAGCCTGACTGGCTGCCATATACTCAGCCTCAGCAGAACTCAATGCAACGGACTTCTGTTTCCGACTGAACCACGACACTGCTGCCGAGCCCAAACTGAAACAACAACCGGAAGTGCTCTTCCGATCCCGCACGCAACCTGCCCAGTCTGAATCAATAAACCCAACCAAGCCAACTCCATCCGAACCCCTGTAGTCCAGACCATGGTCCACTGTCCCTGCAAGATACCTCAATATGTGCTTTGCAACTGTCCAGTGCACACTCCTAGGCTCAACCATGAACTGGCTAGGAGTGTTCACCGCAAAACACAAGTTTGGCCTGGTGTTGACCAGATACATCAACGACCCAATAAGCTGACGATATATCGTGGGATCCACCAACTTGCCCTCGGAAGCATGGAGTTGCTTCCAGTTGGTGATCATAGGTGTACTCATAGGCCTACAGTCCTCCATCCGAAATCTCTTCAGAATATCAGCTGCATACTTTCCTTGTCCAAGGAAAATATGCCCTGGCTCCTGCCAAACCTCCATCCCCAAATAATATTGCATCAGCCCAATATCGGTCATCTCGTACTCCGATGCTAGGTCTCTCTTGCAATGTGCAATGAGACGCTCAGCACCTGTGATAAAAAGATCATCAACATACAACAGAAGAATGAGCGGATCTCCCCCAACCACAATGAAGTAAAGGTTGGGATCAGCCTCACTCTTCTGAAATCCCATCGATGTCAGATAAGCATCAATCCTGGAGTACCAAGCTCTAGGAGCTTGCTTTAGTCCGTACAAGGCTTTCTTCAGCCTGCACACATGAGAATCTCTCCCATGAATCTCGAATCCCTGTGGCTGCTCTAGATAAACCTCCTCCTGCAGAAGACCATTGAGAAATGCGGTCTTCACATCCATCTGGTGGATCTTCCAACCCATCTCTGCTGCTATAGAAATCACTGCCCTGATAGAAGAATATCGAGCAACTGGAGCAAAAGTCTCATCATAGTCGACTCCCTCAACCTGTGAGAACCCCCACGCCACAAACCGAGCCTTGTACTTCTCTATACTGCCATCTGCAGCATGCTTTACCTTGTAAAGCTATCTGGAAGTCACAACTAACTTCCCCTCCGGTCTCGGTACTATCTCCCAAGCATCATTCTTCATGATGGAATGGTACTCTTCCATCATGGCATCTCTCCATACCAGATTCTGGGAAGCCTCCTCAAATGTGGATGGCTCAGAGTCACGAAGGCATGCAACAAGAGCCATATCTCCTCTGTCCGGCACCACACCAAGCCTTTTTGGCTCCACTACTGTCCGGATCCTCTCCTGGGGTCTGCCAAATGCCTCTGCTTCCTTCAAGGTCTCCTGAAGCCACTTAGGCTTCCTCTTCCTTGAAGGATGCTCCTCCTCATCTGAGGAAGTCCCTGTACCTGAAGGTCCAAAACCCCGAGGACCAGTAACGGATGAACCTGTGCCCGTCGATGCCGTAATCTAAGGACTCAAACCTGTACCTGTCCCTGAACCTGTCCCTGAAGTGCTGGCCACCTGAATCACTGAACCTGTCGACACTGTGCCTGTACCCTGTGATCCAGTCCCTCCAGAAACCTGTGGACCTGTAAGCTGCATCGAAGAAGCCTGTACCAGCTGAGGTGTGGGAGCTGGTGTCTCCCCCTGCTCTAACTCTCTGGACTTCCTGAAGGCTCTCTCCTCATCAAACTTTACTTCCCGGCGGACAACGACTTTCCGCGAACAAGGTAAGTAAATCCGATAAGCCTTCGAAGTCTCATCATATCCCACAAAGATACCTCTCTCTGCGATGGGATCAAACTTCGTCCTCTTCTCAGAAGGGACGTGAGAGTAAGTCATCGAGCCAAATATGCGAAAGTGGCTCACCTCAAGCTTCTTGCCCGAATACATCTCCTCAGGAGTCTTGCTCCCCACTGCCCTGTGAGGACTCCTGTTCTGCAGATAAACTGCAGTACTACATGCCTCAGCCCAAAGAAAGAAAGGTAACCCCTGATCATGGAGCATCGCTCTGGCTGCCCCCACAATCGACCTGTTCTTCCTTTCTGCTACTCCATTCTGCTCAGGAGTATAAGGAACCGTCAGCTGTCTCTGAATGCCCTCCTGATTGCAGAATGCACTGAACTCCTTGGAGGTATACTCACCCCCATTGTCCGATCTCAAGATCCCGATCTATCTCCCTGTCTGCTTGTCCACAAGGGCTTTGAACCCTTGGAAGACTCTCAACACAAGCTCAGACTTCTTGCTCCTCAAGAAGTAGATCCAGGTCTTCCTGGAGTAGTCATCTATAAAGCTGATATAGTACTCAAAGCCTGTCAAAGAACGTGATGACATGGGACCGCATATATCAGTATGAATAAGATCAAGCACCCCGGCAGCTCTCGTGTCACTGCTCGGAAAAACAGTCTTGGTGTACTTTCCCAAAGCACACCCTCTGCACACATCCTCCTGCTCAGTGCTGAACTCTGGTAAACCTGTAACCATGCTCCTCAACACTCTAAGAGCTGGGTGATGAAGGTGGGCCATCCTCCGATGCCAGAGCTCACAAAGCTCACTGCTGGTGCTATGTGCTAAGGCACACTGTGGCTGAAACAATAGCTTGTACAGCTTTCCACACCTAACTCCAATATCCATGGCACTGGACATACCTGTGGCCTTGGGATATACCTGCACTCTCCCAAGTGAAAAGCACACCCCAAGACCCCTGTCCTCAATAGTGGAAACTGATACAAGGTTCTTTTTCAGCCCAGGGACATACAACACATCCCGCAGAGTCATGGGACTCATAGACTCCCTCTGAAATGTGATGGTCCCCCGACCAACAACTCTCACAACGGTGTTGTCTCCAAGGACAACCTCCACATCTCTACCTGCCTCTGATAACTCTGAGAACACCTCTCGAGCTCCAGTCATGTGGCTCGAGGCTCCACTGTTAATGTACCAGGTAGAAGAGGTGGATGGACCCCCCCGATGTCCTGCCAACAAGGAATGCTCGCTGTCCAAATCCATATCTATGCCGGTGGCTAAAGATACTCTCTCTCTCTCCATATGTCCAGCATAAAGGGAAAACTCCCTCTGAAATGCAACACTAAACTCATCAACCTCTGCTGAGGCTGCAGTCTGCTGTCCCTGTCCCTTCTTCTTCTTCCCCTTGGCTGCCAAAGCCACATCCTCATCATCAGCCCCTCTCTGAGAAGTACTACCCTGTACAAGACCTCTCCTGGTCTCCTCCTGCACAAAGTCGTCCCAAAGCCTCTCCCAGTCAGGTAGGTTCTCTCTGCCCACTATAGCTTGCACAAAAGCACTCCAGGACTTTGAAGCCCCATTCACTGCGGTGCGGACAAGCTCTGTAGGGGCAACCTTCTCCCCAACTGCTGCAAGTTCATCCCGAACTACAGAAATCCTAGTAAGGTAAGCTGTGACTCCCTCACCTCCATTCATCCTGATACTCGAGTTTTTCTCTGAGAACCATTTTCCTGTTCTCATTAGAACTCTCATACAGACTGATCAAGGCTGTCCACATCTCATGAGCCTTGTCCTTTCCTGAAATGTGAGGGATAATGTGATCTTTAACCGCATCAAGAATAATTCTTCTAGCTTTGCAGTCCTTCTTATTGAAGGCTGATAGGGCTGCTGCATCCGTAGATGCAGGAATGGCAATCGGATTTGCTGTAGTGTTCCTCACTATATCCGGCCATAGCTCATTCTCTTCTAGTAACAGCAAAATTCTGGCCTTCCACGGCACAAAATTCCCTGTCCCATCTAGCCTATCTTCCAATCTAAGTCCCGTAGCCATCTCAACAACAACTCAACAAAGTGTTGTTCACTGACAGAAGTAAAATAACAAAAATTTCTGAGTTCTGGAAATTACTGTGTGTCTGCAAAAATCACTGTTTTCTGCCCCCTTGCTCTGATACCATGTAGAAAACTGAGTTTTACTGCTTGCTGGTCTAAATGAACATTTTGTGGTTTTCACTTCAGCCGGTTTTGCATAGGCTGAAAGCTACTTAAAAATTTGCTAAACAATTTTTCCAGGGTTTTTCCAGGGCTTATTCCAGGGCTTATGGTGTGACTGTCCATATGTATTTGTTTTCAGCCTGTTAGTATTTTTACTGTGTGTTATTTGGCCAAAGATCTCTCTCAGAGATTTTTGGCCAAATAAGCCCTGGAAAAACCCCACGGGGAAAACCAGTCAGAGAGAGAGAGAGATCTTTATTTCTTCAGCAAAATATCAGACAGAAAATACAGTACAAATTCTACTTATCTCCAAAACCATCTAGCAGCCTCGATTTCTGTGCATGAACAGCAGCCTGCTGTTTTCGTTTTCTGTGCCGAACTGACCCAAAAAAATCAGTCAAGAACGTACTATACGGCCTGCTTTAAATGCAGCCGTACGACCTTGAAACTCGTGCCTGAAATAAATGCTCCTGTCTTGGGATTTCCTCGATTTCTGTGCTGAAGATCAACCTCAAAAACTGTGCAGTCCGTACCTTGGAAAACTGTGCAGTCCGTACCACGATCTCTGTGCATTAAATGCAAATCGTACAGTGCATTAAATGCAGACCGTACTCCTCGATTCCTGTGCAGCCGTACCAGCAATAAATGAAGGTAGTACACCTCGATTTCTGTGTGATCTCTCTTCTGGAAAATCATGCCCTTGCTCTCAGTCTCGACCTCCTTGCTCAGCTCTCTCTTCTTCTCATAAAAAAATGAAAAGTCAGTTGTCCTTTTGCCTCCCTCAGCCTTTTTGTTTGACCTAAGTGAGTTTCTAATCCAACGGTGGAAAAGAGATCTAATCCAATGGATGAGAATCAATGAGAGTAAAAATCCCTTTTATTTAATTCACATAAATAAAATTACTCACTCACTTAAATTTATCAAAAAGTGACTTTATGTTTATAAAGTCTCATTAAGTGACATTTAATGTGAGGGTCACCTTTTCCCCTGTTAAAGTGACTTAGGCAAAATAAAGTCACCTAGGGAACATCTGCCTAGGTACAAAAACTAACACCAAACAACCTAAAAAAAAATTGGAAACGCGCCGTACAGCACTGAAAGTACCCGAAACTCCGCCAGACGTACCGTACGGCGTTTCCAAATCTGGAAAAGCCGTAGGGTACGGCTGGCGGCGTTTCGTACCATACCCGTGTTTTTTGTGAGTTTCTAGTACTGGTACGCCCTTCCCGACGGAGTTTCCTGCAACTTAGCTGCATAGACATGCCACAAGTACCCTAGTTATTCTGGAATCTAATGCAGAAATTTCATCATGTAAGGGCTCCCTAGATATACACCTTTAGCAAATAATTTGACATAAACCCTAAAAGCTTAAAAAAAAGAGAAGGTTATACGATAAACTTTCTTCCAATGTAGCAAAATTTACAATTCAATGGATCAAACCACTAACCTTTGCTGAAAATCGGTCTTAAACACTAAAAGTTCAGCTACAGATTTAGTCAAACACTTAGCAATACTCTGATTTCAAACTCCCAGTCTTCAACATTCATGCATATAGCACATGTGCATTCTCATGTAACTAGTGAGCAGAAATACACAGGCTAAGTAAATTGCAGCGAAAATAAATGAACAGTAGACAAGCATTCAACCATAAATTTGACAAAAGATGTTTGGGCAATGCCCTGGAAAAACCCCGCAGGGAAAACCAGTTCACAATGAGAGATTTTATTACTCAGCTTAACAGAGAAATTCTCAGCAATATTACAGATTAATTACAGCCAACAGAAATCTGTACCAGTCATCTAGAAATTCATCCCAAAGGTGCTGTACATCCTGCACAACTGCTGCTCAACCTCGAAACCCATGTCAACTCTGCCCAGCAACCAATTCTCCTGCTGTATGGACCTGCACAGTCTCCGTACAGTCACAGTATGGGCAGCAGCAGCAATAACTGTTCACGGCCTGTCTTGGGATTTGCACCCAGTTGTACATACAGCAAAAGCAGTACAACCAGCAAGCTCCTCTTCCCTCGATTTCTGTGCTCACACCCCTGCTCTCGATTCCTGTGCTCTAGCTTCCTTGCAGGATGTGCTCACTTCCTCTTGCTGCAACCTCTTTGCTTTCTTCTCCAGCTCTCAACTCTTTCTTTAAATTGTGTCTAAACTCTCCTGATTTTCTTTTTATTAGTTGTGAGAAGGACTTTGTCTCTTCACTTTCCCAAGTGAATTTGCCTCTCTTCACTTTCCATGGGTGACACAAATTACTATTTATAGAATAATAATCATTTTTCACTTGCAACTTTAATAAAAACTCACATTAACTTTATAACTCTAAAGTTAATGACTAGGAAAGTCACCTAGATCCTTTCTACATGCCTAGACTCCAAGCAATGTAGAAGACCTCCCGAGCTATAAAATCTAACACTCCAACTTAGCGAGGGAGGAACTTCTGGCACATCCTCCACCTGAATCTGTCTCCAAGACCGTCACATTTTCCGTTGTAGCAGCTCTCTACGACTCTGGAGCCTCTCTCACTACCTACCCTGGATTTTAACCTGAAAACCCATGCCTATCCCTTCTTCCCTGAGAAGTTACCTCATCCTCCTAAGTATCCTCTAGTGTCATCTCATACCAACTCGGTTTCCTAACTGAACTGGAAGAAGTCTGATACCTAGTTGTCTCAGGCACTGCCATTATCTCCGAGATCCACTCGAACTCACCATCTACAAGTTGTCCTAGCAACCTGTACATCCTGCCATCTCGAATGCCAAGCACTCACGCTACATCCAGGCTCTCTCCCATCGGATAGATAATTACTCATCCATTACAGTATAGGACTGCATACCCATCATCCTCCAGGGTTGACACTAAGAGTAAGCTTTTCCTCAGTTCTGGTATTAGGAACACATTGGCCACCTTTAGATATCCTTCTGACTTCAGCTGGAATCTAACCCATCCAACCCAATCCACTGCATGCATGGTGTCGACCCCACTATCCATATGCATGTTTGAGTCGATATTTGTGATACTTAAAAACATTGCTCTTGTCTCTGTCGTTTGACGTGATGCCCCATATCCACAAACCATGAACCTATGTCTTCACACTCTGCAACATTGCTACTGCTTGAAAGACAACTAAATAAGGCGAACTCCTTATCGAACTTCTTCGCGAAGTCCTCAATCTCAACTGATGTTGTTGTCTCTCCCTTATCCTCCTTGCCTTTATTCTTGTTCGAACACTGTCTTGCATAGTGGCCAAACTTTTGACATGCAAAGCATTTAACTTTGCTTGTGTATTTCTCGGAAGTGGATCCCCCACTCCCCTTCTTGCTTTTGCTCTTTCCCACTAGTGCAACATTCTCCTCGTCGGCACCACCCTCTTCCTTCTCTTGATCTCCGCTCATAGAACCCTCCCAGATCTCCACCTAAGTAAAAACATCCCACAATCTCTCTCGTGATGTAAAATTGTCTCTACCCATCACACACTTCACGAACACATTCCACTCTTTGGTGAAGCCCCTTAGGGTTATGCGCACCAATTTTGAGTCTGGAATAACCTCACCAATTGCACTCAACTCATCCTTCACCTACCTAAGATGGGTGAGATAAGCGATCACAATGTCTCCCTTATCCATCCTAGTATAGTTGAGCTTGTCCTTCAAGGCCATCTTCATGTTCGCGTTGTTGTTCTCATACAAACTTTTCAATGCATCCCACATTTCCTTAGTTGTCTGCTTCTCAACCAAATGTGGAATCAGGTGGCCTTGTACTCTATCCAGGAGTATCCTCTGTGTCCTTGCTTCCTTCGCCTCATAGAGGTCTAAAGAAATGGGATCTAACAAAGGTGGTACTAACAAAATGCCACAGCTTGTTCTCCTTGAGAACAGCTGCAATCCTCACCTTTCATTGCAGGTAATTGGAGATCCCCTCCAAACTATCTTCATAACGGATGCAGGAAGTCGTCCTTGTCCAACTGACAAAGAACCCTTTTTCCCTTCTTCTTCCAACCCAAAAGACCCTGTAAATCACTGCAATCAAGTGTCAACATGTACCAAGCTGCACCAACCAACAAAACTCTTGCCAAACAGATGTACCAACCGGTATCCATTAAATCTCAAAGCCCTAGCTCTGATACCATGTTGAAAATTTGTTTAAACACTAAAAGTCCATCTACAAATTTAGTCAAACACTTAGAAATACTCTAATTTAAAACTCCTACAGTCTTCAACATTCATGCATATAACCCATATGCATTCTCAAGTAACAAGTGAGCATAAATACACGAGCTAAGTAAATTGCAAAGGAAACAAATGAACAATAGACAAGCATTCAACCATAAATTTGACACAAGATGTTTGGGAAATGCCCCTGGAAAAACCTCAAAGGGAAAACCAATCCACAATGAGAGATTTTATGTCTCAGCTTAACATCGAAATTCTTAGCAATACAACAGCTTAAATACAGCCAACATAAATTTGTACCAGTCGTCTAGAAATTCATGCCAAAGGTGTTATACAACATCCATAATTGTTGTTCAACATCGAAACCCATGCCAACTCTGCCCAGCAACCAATTGTCCTGTTGTATGGACCTGTACGATCGTCGTACAGTCACAGTACGGCTCTATTGGATCAATGGGATCAACAGGATCAACTGTCTCATCTAGCTCCCTCTGAATCACTAAAGGGGGAGGGGGAGATGATACCATCTCCTTTGGAACCACCAGCTCCTCACCATCAATCTCCATGTCAAATCCTCTAGCTCTTCTAAAGGCTACCTCCTCTTCGAAGGAGACATCCCTACTGACCACAATTTGTCTCAATCTTGAGATGTATATCCTATAAGCCTTCGAAGACTCACTATACCCCACAAATGTACCCTTCCTGCCTGGAGGTTCTAGCTTGGTCCTCTTTTCCTTGGGCACATGAATATATACTGACAGCCAAAGATTCGCAAGTGGCCAAACTCTGGCTTCACACCTGTGAAGGCCTCTTCTGAAATTATATTGCTCAAAATCTTACGAGGACTCCTATTTTGCACATATATTGCAGTACTGGAAGCTTCTGCCCATAAGAACATGGGAAAACCTTGATCATGAATCATGGTTTTGGCTGCCTCTACAATCGATATGTTCTTCCTCTCCGCAACCCCATTCTGCTCAGGGTTGTAAGGAACAATGTACTCCCCCTTAATTCCTGCCTCCTTGCAAAAATCACCAAAGTCTATGGAAGTGTACTCACCTCCACTATCTAATCTCAAAACCTTGATTTTCTTTCCTGACAGGTTCTCAACTTGTGCCTTGAATTCCTTGAATCTGTAGAGCACCTCTTTGGATTCCTTGGTCTTGATGAAGTAAATCCAAGTCTTCTGAGAGTAATCATCAATAAAGGTCACATAATAGTAGTCCACCCAAGGAAGCAACTGTCATTGGTCCACACAAATCAGAATGTACTAGATCCAAGATTCCCTTTGACCTGTTATCGTTGTTCTAAAAGGAACCCTTGGCATTGTTGCCTAGTGCACATCCTCTGCAAATTCCATCATGGTCTACACGGAGTACTGGAAGTCCTCTCATAGTCTCCTCTATGATAGAAGAGCTCTATAGTGTAACTAAGTAGGTCTCTTGTGCCATAACTCACTCAAGCTGCTAGAATCGTGTACCAGTGCCTGAATTGGTAGTGTAGTCAATCTGTATAGGCTCTCCTCTCGAACACCAATTACACTGGCTAAATTCATGCTAGAGTTCCTGTGCCATGCAAGAACCTTTCCATAAAGAAGGCAACCTTGTAGCTTTTGTCCTCCAAAGATGATATAGAAACAAGGTTCCTTTTCATCCCAAGTACAAATAACACATCACTCAAATGTAGAGTATCGATAGAATCTAACTGGAAGGAAGTAGTCCAAATTCCCTTCACAATATATCTAGCATCATCTCCAAGTACAACTCGTAGATGAGATTCTTTTTCTACCAAATCTATAAGGTTCTCTCAGTAACCTGTCATATGTCTAGATGCACCACTATCTATTAACCAAGTATCACTAGTGGTAGGAACCGTAACTGAAAAAGCGAAAATAAAGAATAACTATGCATGGTCATAATTCCTCGATCTCTTCTATGGAGTATCTTCATCAACATTAGTAGTTGAGGCCTGGTGCTTTCTCTTCTTTGATCCGTGACACTGTCTGGCATAGTGACCATACTCCTAACATCTGAAGCATCGAATTTGTGAAAGATCCTTCTTCTTCTATTTTGGAATTGGATCTAATCTTTCACCTTTATCTTTTTTGCCTTGATTCTTCCTTCCCTTACCCTTTCTTTTCTTAGTATGTGTAGTAAGGGCTTAGCTTTCTTCATGTTGAGAGCCATGCAACCTATCTCTGGCTGCGAGTCTAGTTTCTTCTTGTGTACAATCTGCCCGTAATCGATCAAACTTGGGCAATTTGGATCGCCCACTAATGCTCTGAATGAATGATTCCCAGGAATGGGGAAAACCATTGAGGGTTATCATAACAAGTTCCTTGCCTTCAACTATTTCCCCAATGGTGCACAACTGATGTCTTAGTTCAGAAATCTTCATGAGGTAGGATGTAACTTAGTCTTCTCTTGTCATCTTGATATCGGTGAGTTGTTGTCTTAGGGAAAGTGCTTGGTTGAAGTTGCTATTCTCAAACAACTTCTTCAAGACATCAAACATCTTCTTGGTTGTCTTCTTCTAAGAGATCTAAGATATCAAGTGATCCTTTACAGAATATATCATAATCCTCCTTGCCTTAGCATCACTCTTCTTCCATTGAATCTTCTCGACTTCCTCTTCTAGTTCTGGTACCTTCTCATTAACAAACTTTAAGAGATCATTCTCCTCCAAGATAATAAGAACCCTAGACTTCAAAAAATTGAAGCTGGAAGCCCCATCAAGTCTATCTTTTACTTTCACATTGTTCATTGTAAATGCAACATGGAATTGAAGCTTAATCCAGAAACCCTAATCCATCAAACTTGGGAAATTTGGATCGCCCACAAATGCTCTAAATGAATGATTCCCAAGAACGGGGAAAACCATTGAGGGTTATCATAACAAGTTCTCGGTCTTCAACTATTTCCCCAATGGTGCTCAACTGATCTCTTAATTCATAAATCTTCTTGAGGTAGGATGTAACTGAGTCTGCTCTTGTCATCTTGATATTGGTGAGTTGTTGTCTTAGGGCAAGTGCTCAATTGATGTTGTTATTCTCAAACAACTTCTTCAAGACATCAAACATCTTCTTGGTTGTCTTCTTCTAAGAGATTCGAGATATCAAGTGATCCTTTACAGAATATATCTGAATCCTCCTTGCCTTGCCTTAGTATCACTCTTCTTCCATCGAATCTTCTTTGCTTCCTCTTCTAGTTCCAGTGCCTTCTCATTAACAAACTTCAAGAGATCATTCTCCTCCAAGATAATAAGAACCCTAGACTTCCAAGAATTGAAGATGGAAGCCCCATCAAGTCTATCTTCTACTTTCATATTGATCATTGTGACTGCAAGATGGAACTGAAGCTTGATCCAGAAACCCTAACAGAAGCTAGGTCAAAACTAAAGTTTGGAATTTGAAAATTTTGATTTCACAGATGAGTGCGTCCTCCTAAGGCAAATCAAATGGCCTTTTCTCCCAGATCTGTGGACAAAACAACAAAAAATTGGAAACCCTAATTCTGAATCCCAACAGAATTAGGTCAAAAATTTAAAGTTTCACCAAACTAGAATTTTCCTCCACAAAAAGGTGCACCATCCTAGGGTGAGTTCCACAATGCCCTTTTCAAAACAATTATGGCTAGAAACCTCTAAAATAGGAAGCCCTAGTTCTGAGAATGGCTCCTTTCAGCATTGCTCTGATACGATGTTAGATTTTAAGATAACAATATAATTTCAATCTTATTTGCAGCAGAATAAGGATCATTGAAAGAATAACCAAAGCACAGAAACAAAAGACAGATTTATCCTGGGAAACCACAAGGGAGAAAACCAAGCAACGTTCTTATAGAGATTTAGTTCAAGATACAGTATACACCCAAATACATAGCCAAGATAAAAATAAGCCAAAGAAGAAACGCTCCAAAGATGGAAACCCCAAAATTAGTCTTCTCTCTCTTGCGCACTTCCTTCTCCATGTGGAGCGAACTTGCATGATGGACAAATGAATGAGGCGTCTCCTTTATTTTTACTTGATTTTTGGCTAACTTTTCCAATGGGGCCGACTTGTCTTTCTTTCCTGGGCCGACTTCTCTTCTAGCATAATAACATTGCTTTTAATTATTATTTTCTTATGGGTCGGAATTGTGTGAGGATGCCTCACACAGCTACAACACCAACATCAACATGTTAGGGTTTCTTGTGGCATGCTCTAGTGATCCTTATTGCTCTAACATTCCATGAACTTGCCATCTTGGACTGGCCCCTTGACTCCATTTGCCCTTGTTTGGATTGGCATTAGACTCTTGGTCCTTCCATCATTCTTTTGTTTTCCTATACTACAAAAACACAAAAATGTTTTGCTAAAGCTACTCTCCCAAATCACCTTGTGCTTACTTATGAAGCTTTAGTAATCCTATTTCCTAGGGAAACCCCCCTTGAGTTGGAAGAGATCCAACCTAAAGTGAGAGAGAGAGTTTTGAGGTGACAATGGGTAACCCCTCTAGGTTACATTTGGATCAGCATCGTTCTCACGCATGCTAGTTCGGGAGGTAACACACCAAATGATAGCAACATTTACAAATAAAGTTCAAATGAATTTCTACCAAAGCAAAGATTCAGTGTAATATAGATGGACTATTGTCTCTCTTCCCCTATCCATTTTTTTTGCTACACCAAATAATTAAAAGATTACTTAAGCCTTAAACAAAGGAATAACAATCTATTCAGTTAAGGGTATTTTGAGATATTTAATTGGAAAAACAAAATCCCAAAAATTTTCCTTGAATCACCTGCTGCTTTGTAAATTCCTTGGCAGTCCAGCCTTATTGGAGGACCATTTCTTGAAAATGGGATATCTGGTACCATGGGATATGTCCATCGATGAAGTATATCTTTGCTGACAGCATCATAACCTCTAAAATTGTCAATTCGTGCAGCATACTCTGAATGAATCTCATAAGTGAAGATTTTATAACCCATAACCTGGATGCAGAACCAATCCAAAGGTCAAAAATACATTTAAAGAAAAAATGGCAAAGCCAACAAATGAATTGCATGACAATTGCTAGCTCTTAGAAAGTAAAGGGGGAAGAGAGAGAGGGAGATAAAGTGTTCAACATAGTATTATCTACAGCTACAAATGCTTCTATGTTGCAAACAAAATCAGATTTTCTGAGTCTGTATTATTTAAAAGAGAGAATTGATGCGCTGTGAATTGATCAGTTAGAATAACAGATAGAATGAAAATATGGACTTGTTTTAAATAAGGCTTATGTAGTAAAATTATCGATACATAAAGCTGATGGAATGCAAAAAAAAATTCCTGAAGCATTTGAAGGCCATGACTCCATGAAATATGACAATCAACAAAGGTGATTATACTCTTGGTAAAGAATGAACAAAAGCTACTACACAAATTTCATATGTCATTAAAGCTAACAAATTCTCAATCAAAAATTAAAAACTGTACTATATAAAAACAATGGTATTTTCAATGAAAGGTATGCGCTGAGTTTCCAGATTGCCTCTCAAGCGTTGGCACTCCTTCCTTTTCTTCAAACTGCTCAAAAATTAGCTGTGCAAAAGTTTTATTTCCTCCTCAGGTCGATAAGTCTTATCCGTAGGGTTTTACTTTTTTTTTTATGGTTCTAGTCAGAACCATGGGCAAGACCGTGGAGCAGGATATTTATTGAAACTCTCAGACTCCCACGATTTCGAGGGTAAATGCTTTTTACAGCCAGGGTCAAATAATTTTGGAGAATATAATGCTCTTCTGTTACTCTTGCAATCAACCCAGTATAAAGCCATCAGAAATGTACAGGTTTTCGGGGATTCCACAATGGTTATAAACGGCGTTATGGGGATATCACAGGTTCAAAATCCGATTCTCTCCAATTTGACTAGGCACTCCAGGGACGCAGCATCCTTATTTGAGAAGATCTCCTTCAAACATATTTATAGACAGTTTAATTCTGTAGCAGATGAACTATCAAAAACTAGCCTTACAGGGATGCGATCTCAGGTTTATGAGGAGGAGTTCATTGATGAGCTGGTGGTTTCATCCCAAATATTTCCGTCTCTGTTCTAAAGCATGATAGAGTTTATTATTTGAACTTTAAAATCTTTTGGTGGCAGTATTTAAGAAATGTTTAAAGTTCTCGTAGCACTGTGGAATTTTGGATCTTTTGTTGTAATAGGTCACAACTCTTTGTTTTTAAGAGAGATGCATAAGTTTATTTTTTGAGTTTTTTTCAGCACAGTCAATCAAAGACTGTTAACTGTGGAACATTTGAGGGGGGAACTGGGATACTATTGATGGGTCTTCTTGACATTGTACAGTCTATTAAGGACTATAAACCTTTGAACTTTTGAGGATTGTATTTACGTTTCTTACTAGAAATATAAATAAGCTTTTTTCCAAAAAACAAAAGATGACTGGAACCTAAAATGTGGTTTCTAAGTTAAGACATGGACATCAAAATTTTCCATTTGAGAAAGATAAAAATTTGGAACAAAATACAAGCTGAAAAATACAAAGCACAGTCCCTTGAACAGGATACAAAACTGCAAATGAGTAAAACATATTTGATCCTGTGAAAAACACAAATTTCTGCTGAAAGCATATTTGGCATCCTTGTAGCAGGAAACTGTGTTTCAAGCAACTCCCAAATGTATTATTTCAAAATTCTTTCATGCCTCATAAAGCTATCTCCATGAATATTTTAGGACAACATGGGCTAAAGATACTCCTGTCACCTTCAAAGATTGAATTGCTTTTTATGCATACCAAGTGTATAGTACAGCTCAATAGCCCAGGGCTTTTGCCAAAAGTAATTTAGCTTACATACCTCATCACTGAGCAAGCCTTTGACAAAGTCACGCCTGAGTTGTTGATAGTCAAAATTATCAGTAAAGAGGAGGAGGACTTCAGGAGAGCAAATATCAATGAAGCAATCCTGAACAATATTGTCAAAAGTTAGAATTCAGTGTCACTTTCTCAATCTCTCCCAAATTCTTCATAACAGCTCATGTTTTAATCATGTACTTATTATAGCCTATAGGAATTTAGGGTGAGAGAAACAAACTTAATAACAAACAGCAGAAGTCCAATAAAGAACCTCTTAGATTACCTCATTATAGAAAGCTTGGTGCATCAAGTTTCTAAACTATCAAAGATTATTCAACTTAAAACATGACTCGGGGATATTCAACAAACTCTGCTGATATATACAAATCTGATCCTAGGGAAAGTGAAAAGGAGCTAGTGTCCCATTACAAAAGTAGAATAATATTTTCCCTTCCATCAAATGCTAAAGATCTAAACGCAAAGAAGAGGCAGAATGAACCTCACATGCTGAGCAATGTGTTAAACCCAAAATACATAACAGAATTCTTAATATTTAAATAAAACAACTGTTTCTACAATATAAGAATAAATTATGTCAAAATACATGAGCAATAAGGAGATGAATAAAGCATTTTGCCAGAAGCAGCTATATAAAACAGAAATAATAAAATGAATCAAATATAACTTCCAAATCTAGTCACTGAAAAGTAATTATAAGTAAATTATGCATTGAAAATAACTGCACAATTATAGTTCTCCCTGGAATCAAGAAAATGTATAATCACAAGCTTGAACAAAATTAGATAAAGTACCTGGCGATCATTATACAGCTGAACAGCTGACCTATCTGTGACAATTGACTGATCAAGAATTATATTCCCTGAAGACTGGTGTGCTTTACCATAATCTTTCTTGTCTTCATAAAATAGAAGTTGTTTGGTTTCTGGATCAACTCCCAACAACAGCTCATCATTTCCAAGACGATTCTGATGTGTAATAGCAGAAGGCTTTGTGTGCTTAACCACCATGGTCATTACTGAAAGCTTGTCTTTTCTCCTCCTTTCCTTGTGTTCTTGCAGAGCTTGTCTCAAAGACATATTACTCACAGTGTCACCACTGACAAGCACAAAATCTCCTCGGACCTTTGACGGCAAAATAACACAGAAATCAAGATCTGGTTTTCATAAGGAAGCTTTTAAATCAACCAAGAATACGCATATCGACTACATGTAGTCAGAACCATTTTACTTCAAGCAAATCAAAACTAAGACAAGACACCTTTGAAAGTTACGGAAAACATGGAATGAATAAGAAAGTAGCATTATCTATTCACCAAATAGTTGTTCAATGTGAAAAAACAAGCAGTACATGCTATATGCAAAAGCTAAACACGCAAGTAAATTTGAACAAAATGAGGAATATATCTCAAAAAATAAATGGATTAGAAAGAAGAAAAAAATTACAATGGATGATACTATAAAAGGTCCACAAACAATGGAAAATTGAAATATAACTTTATGGGCCGGCAGCAAAACCAAAAATCAAGGGACTAGACATAGGTATGTAGAAATTTATGTAAATTTTCAAATGCCTACGTGACTGCTGTCCTTTTGTTCTTAACCAAACAAATATGTTATTTAATTGCAGAAATTTAACTTCTTCACATAGCAACAATCACACAATAGTTGGAAAGCAAATAGCAGAAGCAAAAAACAATTACACAAATAAAAAGGGAATTTCTCCTTCAAATCAGCTTATCATTCAACTAATCAAAGCTTACAAGGCAGCCTCCACAGCAGTTAAAACCTAGCAGCTGCACGGTAAACAAAATCCACCCCAACCTAAGGTACAGCCTGCTGCAGGTTGCATGGAACAGTCAGCTTCATCTTGATTCATGCCTCCTTGCAGGAACCCTCGAACACCTTGGAGGTATACTCACCCCCATTGTCCAATCTCAAGACCTTGATCTTCTTCCCTGTTTGGTTTTCAATTAGCGCTTTGAACTCCTAAAACTTAAAAGACCTCATCCTTGGTCTTTAAGAAGTAGATCAAGTCTTGCAACAAAAGTCTTTAATAAAGGATACATGATATATGCTTCCTAAGATTGATGCTACTGACATCAATCCACAGACATCCAAGTGTACTAAATCTAGAATCTCCTTAGACATATGCTCACTGCTTGGGAAATCAGCCTTGTCATGCTTACTAAGTGTGCACCCTCTGCATACTCCATGTTGCTCAATGCTAAACTTTGGAAGAGTTGCAACTATCTACCCCACAGAATAGGCAATGCCTTATGATGTTGGCCCATCCTCTTGTGCCACAACTTGCACAAGTTGTCACTGTTATTAACTAGGGCTCGAACAAGTTCACCCTGTAACCTGTATAAATTCCCTTCCCTAAACCTGATTGCCTATGTTGATTCTGGGCTAGAATCCTTCAATCTAATAAGGACTTGTTGGTTCTTGAACTCTGCTGCAAAACCATTATCTTCCAAAACCAAAACTGAAAGTAAATTTTTCTTGAGACCTGGAACAAACAACGCATCATCAAAACCTAAAAAGTTACCTGACTGGAGATGGAAGGGAATAGTACCAACTCCTACCACTGGATACTTGGCATCATCACCAAGCTCAACCTGAACTCCCGAGTTTTTCTCTTTAAGACTTGAAAACAACTACCTAGCTGATGACATATGCTGAGATGCCCCACTATCCACGTACCATGCATCCCTTGGAATTGTGTTAGAAGAAAAACAAGATACCATATAGAAATCCTTCTCAAACTTGGAGGCAAACTCATTCATCTGAGTTTCAGTAGAGGTTGCTACCTGATTCAAGCTTTCGGCTACTGCTTCTCTTTACCCTTCTTCTTGTCTAACACTATGATGCACAATGTCTGTGCTTATGACATATGAAGTACTTGATTTTACTCAACACCTTCTCTTCCCCTATGCTTGTTGGGTCCTTTACCTCTGCCTTCTTCAGTTGACCACATAGGGCGTGGTCACTGTCACCTCCCTGCTTGTTGGCATTTGGCTCCATCCAAGTCTCCTGGATATAGCCATCCCATAGTGTCTTTCAAAGGAGGGAAGATTCTCACGAGCACAAATACGATAGACAAATGTTTCCCATTGAGCTAAGAAACCACTCAATGCCCTATTGACTAGCTCTTTGTCTTCAATCTTCTGCCCCACTATTGCAATTTGATCACGAATCTATTTGACCTTCATCAAATAACTGGTAACTATGTCTAATCTGGTCATCTCTACAGATCTGAGTTTGTTATGCAATATCAACTTCCTGTTTATGTTCTTGCTCTAGTAAAGGCTAACTAGGGCATTGAATATATCCTTCACTGTCTTCTTCTCGGATATATGAGGGATCAAATGATCCTTTATAGCGTCCATGATCATCCGTTTGGCTATTCTTTTCTTCTTGTGAACTGCCACATCTTATGGATCTATCAACGAAGTCAGTGCAATCTTGACAAATCCAAATATCATTCTCTTCCAATAAGAGAGTTACCCCGACTTTCCAAGATAGGAAATTCAGGGCACCTTCCAATCTGTCGTTAAACCTGAGGCTAGTTGATGCCATTTCTGAGCTCTAGCACACAAACTCTCAAATCTGATATGCAAGTAAGCACTACCTCTTAAACCCTCTTACTGTTGGTCCTAGTTCCCAAAAGTTGGTCTGCCATGAAGTCTTCCGATCCTCAATCAGAGAAACTCTTATACCATGTAAATTTTCCAATGCCTAGGTGATTCTTGTCCTTTTGTTCTCAAACAAACAAATATGTTATATAATTGCAGAACTAAGTTTAATTTCTTCACATAGCAACAATCACACAATAGCTGGAAAGTAAATAGCAGAAGCATAAAACAATTACACAAATACAGAGAATTTCTCCATCAATCAGCTAATCATTCAACTAAACAAAGCTTAGAAGGCAACCTCCATAGCTGCTAAAACCTAGCAGCTACACGGTAAACAAAATCCACCCCAACTTGAGGTATACGGCCTGCTAAAGAGAAGTACAGCCTCCACAAAAATCAAGAAACTAGCAGTTGTTGTTTTATGGTTGTACAGCCTGCAGCTATACAGTTGTATGGCATAGTAAGGGTCTGTACAGATCTGTAAGGATCTATTGTACAGTCCCTTAGTACGGTAATTCCTCCGGCCTAATGCACTATGCTCTCTCTCTTCAGGTTGCTGTCCCTGTCTGACAATAATTGTGTCTGAACTCTATCTTAACCTGTCTTTATACTTGTGTTGAAACCCTGGTCTACCTAAACCCTAATCTCTCAATGAGATGTACAGTTGAGATTAATCCTAGTCTAAGTCATTAATGTAGTAAATACATTTTATTAGACTCACTTTAGTTCCCTTTGTTTGGATACCTGCCTGAGAAATTATAACCATCTTTACTGCCACTCATATCATCCTTCTCATCATTACATCTCTCACTCTTTTTCAGAATTAAAACTTTATAACTTAAATGTGTGTTTTTTGTGAGACATAAATAGTGTCATTTTTTCATGCTTTCACGTACTTAGAATTTAGAAATTCTCCATTGGACTCTACGAGTCATCTATTTGAGAACACAACTGGAAGTCTGTCAGGAAACCTTTGTCAGACATTAGGTGTCAGATATTGTTCTCACGTTCCAAAAGATTTTACATCAAAGGTGGGCAGCTGTTTAACTAACATAACAGGTAATGGCTCTTACATGTCTTGTAGAATAAATCAAGGCGCATTTTAAGCAAGATTTGCAGTTCTATGCTAGGTCAGAAAACTGGTCATTTCATCTCAGCAAATTCTTACCAATATAATCAACATTTATAGAAGCTTCTTCGGGTCCTGGTTTGAGGCTATTGTTTGTTTGAGGCTTACATTTATCTGCCGAAATATTTCTGCTAAATTTGTATAGCCTCTATTTCACAAAGAAAAAGTACTTCAAAATGTATATACCTCTTCAAAGCAGGCTAAATACCTTCAAAGTCTAGAAAAACAGATCTGCATAAAGGTTTTCTGTTTTGTTCTGAAAATCATATGGTCTGCAACTGTCTAGGCTCTAATCACAAAAACAAAAAATCTGCCTGCCACAATCTGATCTTCTATGTTTTGGTCTTTTATACCCTAGCTACTGCTGCAACACTGGTGAATCTTAGTCACTGGTTTTGGGGGCATTAATATCAGTTTTTCAGCCCAACGACTTGATGTTCTGGGTAGTATAATAAGTCTGAGTAGAAAATAAAATAAAAAAAGTGTCATTGAGAATTTTGGGCATGAACAAAGGTATATCTGTGTTGTTTCAGACTTCTGTACACTTTGTCTGTTTTCAGATGTCTTCCGCATCTCTTCTGTGCCTGTGTCCCATCATGGATTCTGCGTGAACCTACTCGGAATCCATATTCTTTCCTTGTTGGTAACCCTCTTCATCTTGTTTCCAGAACTGCAGCCTCTTTCTTCTTGTAAACCATAAACTTTTAAATATTTATTTCATATATAACTTTATTTCTAAATTTTGAATCATCCGAATCTTTAAAATATTTTGGTCTTTTTTCTAATGGTAAGCAATTTTAACTTGCCTACCCATTCTCTCTCTTCAATTTCACATATCTTCTCTTTACTTGGTGAAACCACTGTGGAACAAGAACCTTCTCCAATCACAATCTCAGGGCTGATATCACTCTGATACAATGTAGAAATTTGGTGTAGAAATTTTGGGTGCAAATGCATACAAGAAAGAATATAAAGGTGGAGAGAATAAAGATTGAGTTTTATTAATAATATTGTCTTCAATACATTTCTTTTTTCACTTGTATCATGTCTCATTACAATTAACAACATCCCTAATTGGTTATGGTTGGTTAACCAACTAACATTTACATTTATATTTGGTCACGTGTCACTAACATTTAAAGCGACAGCATTATACAAGCATTCAAGGCTCCTAGATATTAATATATTATTGACATTGTGAATAATTAAAAGAAAATGGACCAGGAAAATCACTGTAAAAGGTGCAACAACAAAAACCTTAAAAAGAGACAAGATATAGCTATTTGTGGGATGATGATTGTTTGAACAGGAAGTAACACCAGGAAAAAGATGAACTATATACCAATGTAAATAAGACTAGTCCCATAATAATAATATATAACAGCACCCAAACAATAAAAAATTGAGACTTAATCTGTCAGAGGCAATTTCTATGGAGCAATTTGGATTTCTTAGTGGTAGGCAAATTCAGGATGCAGTGGGGATTGCCCAAGAAGGACTACATACCATTAAATCTGAGAAACTTCTAGCCTTTGTCACCAAACTAGACTTGTCCAAAGTATATGATAGAGTTTCTTGGCTGTACATAAGACTGATGTTGATATATCTTGGTTTCAGTTTGCCCCTTGTAAATTGAATAAAGGGATGTTTAAAGTGTGTGTCATTTTTGGTGTTGATAAATGGATCCGCATCTTCTTTACTCCCACCAGAGGTCTCAGACAGGGTTGTCCCCTGACCCCATTAGTTGCAAATGGATTGAACAGATATCCTGCACCATTAAGAGAGGCGGGCTCACCAAAAGGAATCAAATTGGGCAGGAATATTATATTGCTCACTTGGTGTTTGTGACCTAAAAATGTCTACTGCAGATTGTCCGGAAGAACCCTGCAACAACTTATCTTACCGCAGAAATCTACAAACTGAAGAAGATGTTTTACTATTTGGTAGTGGAACTGCAGGGCATGCAAACAGATATAAAGAAGGCAACTGGAATGGAGTTAAATATTCAAAATCCTTTATCGCGTTCAATGGGATCCCAAATGGTTTGGAAAGACAGAAAAAGTTATTTTGCCTTTCTCAGAAATCCCTTTCAACAAGAGATTGAAGTACTTGGGCTTCATTACAAAAGCAAATGACTATGGGTATCAAGATTGGAATTGGTTACTTACTAAGGCGGAAAAGAGGATTTCCATCTGGTGTAATAAATGGCTCTCCTTAGATGGAAGCCTCACTCTCATTAGTTCTGTTTTTGAGGCACTACCTGTTTATTTAAATACCCCAGCTTATATCCCTATTGGCATTCAGAACAAGATAAGGAAGAAGTACTTTAATGTTCTTTGGAAAGGTAAAAAGGAAAAAGAAGCTATAGCTTGGGTAAATTGGAAAAGATTGTGCAGGCCTAAATCCATTGGAGGTTGGGCATTTAGAAACATCCAAGCATGGTTGCATGGGTACTGCTCCCTAGTGTTGGGGAACCCATACCCAGCATTTCCCCACTCTTGGGAGCTTGGAAGCTAGTACGAAATGCTCTCCAACACATCTTTGAAGCAAAGTTTGTGGCACATCCCTTCTAGATAGGCATTGTCTTGAGACTAGTAAACTTGTTGCAGTGCCTTCGGAGTTCCACTAACTTGGTCGTTGTCAAGGACCAGTGTCCATACCTTGCCTTCTAGTCTTTGACAACCGTTGCACGATCCAGAACCCCAAAGCGAGAGTGCATTACTGATTCTTAGTGGTTTTCTATATCCTTCAGTCCACTAGCATATTGATGGACTTCCTTCCTTTATCTAGGTAGACTTTAGCCCATCGCCACCTCCTACCTAATAAGCATGAGATGAACAAGATTATCAGGGAGGATATTTATATGCAGTATATTTGAGTCACTTGGATTGCCCCTCTCGGGGGGTTGAAGCTAAAGATGGCCTATATGCAGAGCACCTCATGGAGCTAACAGACAACCTCATCGTTAGGCCCATTATAGACTCCAGCATTGTATGCAGGGGCTCAGGATCCCCTAAGCTAGTTCCTTGCATGCTCTCATCAACTTCTGGTAGAAGTTAAGCACTAGATTCCATTGAAGGACAAACTATGTCAACTATGCCAGACAAAAACTTGAGACAAAGGAACATCAAGTGTTCATCTCGCTTCTCCTTTTTGCAAATGACTTGGTGTTGTTGTCCTCTACTCCCGAGGGCCTACAAAGAGAATGATACCTTGACCAGCTTTTCTGACCTTCAACAGCTGACAGTCAACCTAAGTAAAGCCAAGGTTATAGTCTTCAATGCATCGAAGGGCTCTCTTACAGACTCACATTTTTCCTTCCGAGGGGAAGAGATCGAGATCACTACATATAACATTTACCTGGGAGTACAGTTCACGGGGCCTCATTTCGACAAGCGACACGCCCTCCAGCCTCGACTCAGCAAAGGATACAGTTCCCTAGCCCTAATTGAGAGACGGTGCTTCCAAAACCAATTCCTGGACATCTCGACCAAACTCTATCTCATGGAGGCTAGTTTACCAGATCTATGGGCTTTGGGTAGTGGATCCACGGATCCCCGTATCGAAAACGGATTCGGATACAAATCCACCCAGATCTGCCCAAGATCTGCTCAGAAGGTATCGTACATAGATTATACGTATTTACATGGATTCGTCGTCCAAAAAATTGCAGCATTCTCTTGTGTTTGGGTTCTAGTGACATATGATATGGGCTTAGCTTTGCAAATTGATTTTGTAGGAATTCATCGTCCAGCAAATCCTCGCATTCTCATGCATTTAGGGGCTTGGTTTTGCATATGACATGACATATGGGCTTGGTTCTGCTCTCTCTGCAATTTCGTTCTGCAGGTTGTCGTCGAAGAGGTCACATATCAACTCCTTCCCATTCTTCACAACGCCAGAGAGACGAGTAGAGTTAATTTTTTATTTTCCCTTTGCTATTTATTTTATGGCTCATAACATAAGGGCACCCCATGTCACAAAATTGGAAGTAGTTTCGTTATGGCATGGGAGTGAGTCATGACATAAGGTGGGGAGACCTTAGAGATGTGTACATGGTATAATATAAATTTCTATGCAAGTATTACTTAAGATATATTATCAACGTTTGATTAAAATTATTATTTGGAAGTATCGTATAAAAAACATTTTACCTTAGTATCAACTATCAAGTATTAGATATGTATATATAAGTTATATTTTTTAGTTTATTTTTATTATACATTTAATATTTATATATAAGTTAAATATTTAAAATTTTAAATATATTTTTAATTTTAATATAAGTTTTATTTTAAAATATATATTTACACTGTCTATACTTGTCGTTTCCTTGTCATATCGGAATCCTGGCTTTTCAAAAATCTAATGGATCCGAATCTGGATCCGCATCCAGATACAAATCCTAGTAACTTAGCATGGAGGCAATCATTAGACCCACAATTCTCTATGCCTCTGAGATTTGATGACCGAACTTGGTACAGACAGACTGGGCCCCAACAGAGAGAGCCAAGACCTTGCTACTCAAGCGCATCATTTGATACAAGCGCATTGTTCCGCATGTTGATGTTTGTAGCTCAAACAGGTATTTACATGGGTGGGTGTCTTTCCCATGTGAATCATCACCATGACCTCTCAGGTACTTGGGAAGTTTACTTTAATTAAAGGACTTATTAAACTTTCAAAGTGAATGCCCTTCTATAATTGATTGGGGCTAATTTAGAGAAAACCATACATTTGGGGGCTTTAGTGATTTAAGTTACTCAAATGAATCTTAACGCTTGATCTCAAGTGAGTGAGATCTAATCTCATCCATTGAAGCCAAGGTTTTGGTTCATCCCAAAAGCATAAAAGGCAGCTAAGAGGAGAGGAGAAAGACACAAGAGAGAGACTCAAGCATTGAGCGAAAATTAGGACTTTCTAATTTTTAGTCTCTTAGGCACGGGCGAAGAAGGACTTCAAGTGGGAAAGAAGGGTTTTTTTTATTTCCAGGCCGAGGAGAGAAAAGACAACAATCCGAGAGAGAAGGAAGTTGTACCAGTCTGGCAGAGGTGTAGTTGGGCAGAGAAAAATAGGTAAAAAAGTTGCAGGTAGAGTGATATGAATTCCATACAGTCGTNAAAAAAAAAAGGGGGGGGGGGGGGGGGGTGTACATTTTTTCGATAGATTTTCGGGGTGGAATTTCAAATAAAATTAGTCTTCTAAAGGGTGGATTTTACCAGGTCTGTTGTGTATTTTTTAGGGTCATTTTCCTAGTAAGGGAGCCCTTGTAAGCTTGGAATTTATTTATAGAAAAGTTGATTTTGAAGGGAAAAAATTTATGTGTTTTTGCAGGGAAAAAAGTTGATTTTGATTTTGGTTCTCCACAAGGACCTTGAAACTCCCGAAACCTGTTGAAGACTTCATCCTTGGTCTTCAAGAAGTAGATCTATCTTTTGCGAGAGAAGTCATCAATGAAGGAAACATAGTACATGCTTCCTATGATTGATGCCACTGACATCAATCCACATACATCTGAATGCACCAGATCTAGAATCCCCTTAGATCTGTGCTCACTGCTTGGGAAAGCAGCCTTGGCATGCTTGCTAAGCGTGCACCCTCTGCAACTATCATGTTGCTCAATGTTGAACTCTGGGAGGCCTGTGACGATCTCCCTCATAATAAGTAGTGCTCGATGATGTAGGTGCCTCGTCCTCTCGTCGCATAACTCACAAAAGTTAAATGTACTATGAACTAGGGCTCGAATAGGTTCACCCTGTAACTTCTACAAATTGCCTCTTCTAACCCCAATCACCCGAGTTGATCCTGGCTTAGATTCCTTCGGTCTAATGAGGACTTGTTGGTTCTTGAACTTTACTGCATAGCCCTTAATCTTCCATGATAAGCATGTTCTTCCTGCGACCTGGAACAAAGAACACATCATCAAAGTCTAATGAGTTGCTTGACTGGAGTTGGAAAGGAATGGTACCAACTTTTGATACTAGATGCTTGGCATCATCACCAAGCTCGACCTGAACTCCTGAGACGTGCTCCTTTTAGACTTTGAAACCCAGGCTAATGGCTTATGCATCAATGCCCCATTGTCCACATACCACACGTTCTTCGAACTTGAAGGAAAACTCGTTCATCTGAGTTTTGGCTGAGGCTGCTACTTGGTGTTGCTATTTCCCGTTACCCTTCTTTTCCAAACATTGTAATGCATAATGGTCTTATGACATATGAAGCACTTGATTTTACTCAATTCCTTCCCTGGCTATGAGACTGGCTCCTCAACTTTCATCTTATGCTTATTCAGACCTTTACCTCTGCCCTTCTTCACTTGAGGATAGGTTCTCCCAAGCACAAACACCATGGACAAATGTTTCCCATTGAGGTGGGAACCCATTCAGTGCCCTGTTTACTAGCTCTTTGTCTTCAACCTTCTCCCCACGGATCTGTGTGACCTTCATCAAATAACTGGTGACGATGTCTAATCTAGTCATCTCAATGGATCTAAGTGTGTTATGCAATATCATCTTCCTGTTATTGTTCCCACTCTAGTAAAGGATACCCAAGGCATCGAACATGTCCTTTGTCGTCTTCTTCTCAGATATGAGTGATCAAACGATCCTTTAAAGCATCCATGATCATCTGCTTGGCTCTCATTTATTTCTTCTTATGAGCTACCAAAAGTTGTGGATCCGTCAACAAAGCCACCACATCCTTGACGATATCCTAGTTCATTATCTTCTAATAGAAGAGTTACCCTGACATTCCATGATAGGAAATTTGAGGCACCATCCAATTTTTCCTCAAACCTGGGGCTAGTTGATTCCATCTCTTATTTAATGCACAAGCTCCCAAATCGGAAAAATAGTCTTTAAAAGAAATAATTAAACCCTCTAACTGTTGGTCCTTCTTTCCGGCAATTAATTTACTATTGTAAATCCTTGAGAATCTCAATCAGAGAACCTACCCTGATACCATGTAAATTTCCAGGCCCTAGGTAACTATTGTCCTATGTTTTTCTTTAACTAAATAAATCAAATCTGAACTTATTTAACGACAGAAATAAATATTTATGGGTGTTCAACAATCACATATATAGCTGAAAATGAACGATGGAAGCATAAACACAGTAGACAAGAATTTTGTCCATAAAATCAGCTTATCCTTTAATAATCAAAACTTACAAGGACACCTCAACCTGAGGTTTACAACCTAGTGGAAAAGAAACAATACGCATACACAATTATCTGGAAAAATGGTGTGCCATGTACAACACCATACAGCAATACTATCCTTGAAGTCTTCAACCTTGTTGGTCAATTCTCTTCCTGCTATCTTCCCTCCTTGGCTTCACTTGTCTGTGTTCCTCACACAACTTCCTTGTTGTGTCCTCCAACTTCTCCTCCCATCTTGTCCTATTTATGCTTTCAAAGAGATTACTAATCTCCTCACTTCTAGCAACCAACTTCCCTGATTTTAGCAACCAACTCCTTGATTCTAGTAACCAATCTCAACTAATCTTCTTAATCCTAGCAACCAACTCCTCTCAACAATGAGTATATCTAAGATTATATCAAATGCAACTCACTAATATTCTAAAATCTCTAGAATATTTCATTTTCTAAGACTAAGAAATCAAAGGAATTTAGACTTTCACTTTTATTTATTAAGTGAAATTACAAGATAGTATTATTCCTCACTTTTACTAAGTGGTCACTAAGAAGTTGTCTTGAGCTTCTTCTTGCACGTTCACACCTAACCCGTGCAGGAAGCTCCTACTCTAGCTACATTTTTCAACAAATCCAAGGGCTAGCACTACCCCCTGCCAAGGTGCCAACTTAAATCATGGGACAATTTAATCCAAACCCACAAACAATGCACTTCCTCCAACTTAGAGTAGCAAGCCACTTCTTCTAGATAGAGAGTTCTTGGACCAATTCTAGCTCTTCTAGCCAGTACTCTATCAAAAGTGTCTTCTCTTCAACCTCATGGTAGGAGAGTTGCACATTTGACCATGGTAGGAGAGTTGCACATTTGACCATGGATACTTCAAAGGAGAACAACCCCCCATCCCCTTCTTCAGGATATAAACATTTGGAGCCTTGAGCCTATTTGTTGGTACCCTTTTCCAAAGCATTTTATAACACTTTTTGGCTTTGAGTTATTAAAGTTTAGATCTTATTTATTACCTTTGCTTTTGCTTTTTCTTTTATAGGAGTGGCCTTAGCACTCCCACTTTGTAGAGACACTTCAGCACTGAATAGTCCCATTTACCTAGTTTTGGTCATTAGTTGAACATTAATAAACTTATCTTATTTATCTTATCACATACCTTCAGGATTCTTTAATTTGCAAAAACTCTGAAAATTCCTTTCACCATGCACTTACGCTTACAACTTTCTTTACTGTTGAAAGAAATAAGTTACATACAGCACTCAAGGTTCGCCACAACCAGCATACCTTTGTTATAAAGAGAAAACCAAGCACATAAGAAGTTAGAACATAATTATATATCAGTGTAAAGCTATAGTTTCTAGAGACAAAATATCATGCAATGTAAATCTTCACAATGGTAAAGATACACCATTGGCCAGCAGACTAACTCAGAGTCGAAAAGAGGTTGCTCCATGTTTAAGAGTTATTTCCATCTTAGTTGGACACCCTCACATAGACAATCATTATGGTTACATTTCCTCAAGTACTTACACAATTATTCAATCCTTATGTTTAATACCTTGTCAGATATAACTAATGTTATAAGTTTACAAAACATCACACATGACAGATGGCCTCAGGTACACTGTATTATTTATTATACTTAATCCCATTTTTGTACACGCAATTATTATAAATGCATGGCAACTTTGATACCAGCTACCCCCAAGAACGTTCTCTGTACCTTGAAAATGTCCCCCAAAGTTGGTGCACATAACTCTTTCTCCAAGGCACCAAACAGATGCACTATATGTGTTGTTGAAAGTAAAAAGTTTGAAAAAATGAACATCTATATAAACAAATGCAAAAAAAGCTTCTTCCAAAAATGGTTGCATCCAATGCCATGCACTCTATAAAAGAGACCTGAAATTGTCAAAGACTCGAAACTCATATCCCATGCTAAAATCTCGACCAACTTATGACCTTTAAAGAGTCATGTAAAATAGGTATAAGCAAAACGCATGGCTTATTTTGGTGACAAGGGGCATTCCTAATAAATGAATTATTTTACATCATGCATGAAAGTAAAAGAGAACAACATACCACATTCCGTTGATCAATAAGACGCAGGGCATCACCAGCACTAACACAGTCATTTGATTCTATGGCTGTGACAATGAAGTTTGTTTGGGATTTCCAGTGAGATCTCTCCAAATAGCTTGTAACTTGCTTTGCATGAGCACAGCAAAATACAAAGACTTCCTCAACACCAACAGAAGCCAGCCACTCCAGTGCATAGTCAATCATTGGAACATTTATAAGGGGCAGCAGCACCTTTAATATCAAAAACAACAGACAGGTTAACAACTATGAGATGTAGGTAAAAGATAGAACCATTTTAAGGAGCATTAAATCAAAACTATTAACAGGATATCCAAGCAAAGGATAACAAAAGAAATGTGTGATCCCCCTGTTTTGGGAAAAAACAGCATGTGTCATATTGCAACCATGTTAATATAGCTCATCTTAAATGGCCTTCAAAATTGACCAAGCATAAAAAAATTACAAGAATGTGCTTATTTTTCATGCTTACAATAACATGAAAAGCACTCCAGCCAATAGAAATAGAAAGTACCATGTCACCAACATTACTTATCACAAAGTAACAGAATGTGCACACACTTAAATGAAGAAGTAAAAGCTTGATTAAATTGTTTATTCTTGCTCCTGGATCTTTTACTCTTGTACATCACCCCCATGCAGTCTCCCATGCTGGGGGTCGAGGGTTTTACATGTTTTTCGTAACCTAGCATAGACTTCACACTCATTTCTACTTTACTTTCCTTTCCTGTCTTCTGCCTTTTATAGGAGACCGTTTGGTATTCCTGCATTAAAATGACATCATTGTACTAAGCAGTCCCATTGACCTGCTTTTGCGGTCATTAGAAAGACATTAATAAAATTATCTCATCTTATCTTATATTATTAGTGCAACAAAATAACAGGGCAACAATCTGCCGAGTACCAATGAATCTCTTTAGAGACTATTACAATAATGGGGTTTCTGCTTGTTTATTAGATCTTGTCCTAAGGAGTTGCATAAGCTTGGAAAATTATAAATTTCTAGGCAATTCAGCCATGTTTCATATCTCTATCTCTAGCAACTTCCAGTTCGGAGCAGCAATCTTCAGATGCAGTGGAGAAGCCACCAGCTCCTACCAGTTCTGTCAGTAGACCTCAATGGTTTACGTAGACATTGAGGGATGCTCAAGAGCATGTTGAGGCTCCTAGGAGTTCATTCAGGGAGAGCAAACCTCCGAAGAAGTTTCCAATCTACATGGCGTTGATGAGCAACATCATAATAGATTCCGAGCTTTTCAGTTTTCAAGAGGCAGCAGACCAGCAAGTTTGGAGGGATGCCATGGTGGAGGAGTGCACCTCCACAATGAAGAATGATGTATGGGACATTGTGCATAGGCCGGAGGGGAAATCAGTAGTCACTTCCAGGTGGCTCTACAAGATCAACCATGCAGCAGATGGCAACATTGAGAAGTACAAGGCAAGGTTTGTAGCAAGAGGGTTTTCCCAGAAAGAGGAAATGGATTACAAGGAGACTTTTGCTCCAGTCACCAAGTACACTTCCATTAGAGCAATGATGTCTTTAGTCTCCATTATGGGATGGAGGATACATCAGATTGATGTGAAGACAACTTCCTCAATGGATAATTGAGAAAGAAGTGTACATAGAGCAACCTCGAGGCTTCAGATCAATGGGAAAGAGTCCCATGTGTGCAAGCTAAAAAGCCTTATATGGACTCAAGTAGGCACCGCAAGCATGGTATTCCAACATCGATGGATACTTGCAAAGTTTGGGCTTCACCAAAAGTGAAGTAGATCCCAACTTATATTTTATATTTGTTGAGGTGGATCTGCTTATTTTGGTGTTGTATGTAGATGACATGTTTCTTATAAGTTCAGTGAAGCTCATCGTACGGTGCAAGGCAAATATGGCAGCTGAGTTCAAGATGAAGGACATAGGCATGATGCATTACTTCTTGGGGTCGGAGGTTTGACGAAGACCAGGGGAGATTTCCCTTGGGCGAGGTAAGTATGCAGTTGAGATCCTAAAGAGATTGGACTACATAGGCCATGCCTATGATCACTAATATGAAGAAGTTGACTATTTCAAATTCAGATATGGTGGATCCCACATTTTACAAGCCGATCATAGCTTCCTTGATGTATCTGGTCAACACTAGGCCATATAAATGTTTTGTAGTGAACACCTTGACCCAGTTCATGGCTAAGCCAAGGCAGGAGCGTTGGGTAGTAGCAAAACATGTGTTCAGATACTTCAGGGGCATTGTGGAGTATGGGATGAAATATCTTGGAGATGGTGAGGTGAAGTTGCAAGAGTATACAGACTCAAATTGGGCAGGCAATGTATCAAATGGGAAAAGCACCTCAAGGTGTTGCTTCAACTTGGGATCAGCAATAATATAAGCCAAGGCAGGAGCGTTGGGTAGTAGCAAAACATGTGTTCAGATACTTCAGGGGCATTGTGGAGTATGGGATGAAATATCTTGGAGATGGTGAGGTGAAGTTGCAAGAGTATACAGACTCAAATTGGGCAGGCAATGTATCAAATGGGAAAAGCACCTCAAGGTGTTGCTTCAACTTGGGATCAGCAATAATATCTTGGTATAGCTAGAAGC